>JAQFVV010000012.1:3191456-3437496 GCA_028023455.1 Epiperipatus broadwayi | reverse complement strand
GTACTTCGTTCAGTTACGTATTGCTAAGAGAACACAATAATCCCATACAAACTTTATGTTATGTACTAATCTATCTGCTATTACTAACACTTAAATATATTTGAAAAATTATATAAAGTTTTAATTTTTCTGAAAATATTTAACAATAAATAATATTAGATAATGAAAATAGTTCAATAACTAGCTATATTACAATTAACACAAACTTTTAGGAAAAAATGCTACCTTTATATATAATTACATAATCCTAATTTCAGAGTTATTGCTAATAATTTTTAATAGCGTTAATAAAAAGCAATAATAAATTCTCATTGGTAGTAGAACTTTTTCCTTATGCTTGATCACACTTCTCTTTGTTCAAAGATTCTTTAGAATTTAAAAAGCAGATTTTAAAATCACTCTACATACTATATATATATATATGAAAACATTTATTTTCAAAATTCATTTTGCACATGAGTGATGTCCAATTATTTATCAGAACATTTATTTTTCAAGAAGAAAATATTTTACAACTGGATGACTGTGTTTTACTAAGACAGTAATAAGAAAATATATTGATTTATTACAGTGAATATGATAAAAGCATTGAGAAGGTAAAAAAATAAATATAACATATTCACTTTATCAAAATTGGAAAGAAAAAAAAATATACTCAATTTAATATTTTGATGTACTGAATGTAAAAAATTGACAGCTAATTTGAGTGCTTTTATTTATTAAAGCAGGCTGTTTTATTTAAAGCATTTATTTTTACACATAAATTTAATCATAAATTGGAAGAAAAAATAATACTAGATATTTTAATCTTCACAAGCACGAATCACTTAATATTAAAAATAACTCAAGATCTGTCAACATTTAGAGTTTTATTTGAGAAAAAAGTGAATTATCAGATGAATATGAAATATTACACATCAATGTGATATGGTAATGTGTAACATATCAACACATAGAAGTGATATTTGTCATAAGTTATCTAAAGGAAAATGTTAAGATTGACCTTAAATAATTCAGTGCTCTTGAAATATTTCACTATAAACTCATCAACACTCCTTTAACACTTTAAGCAAATAATTTTATTTATTTAACAGTTTCGACTGTACTAGCAGTCTTCGTCAGATCTACAACATAAAAAAATTAGATAAATATTATATCAATACAACCAAAATTCTTCTTCTTCATATTCTCATATAAAATTATAATAAAACAAAATAATATAAAGCAAAAACAACTCAGTCCAAAACCTTTCAACCAAAATTTTCCCATATCTTTAAAAAAAACCCAAAACATAACAACTAAACTATAAAAAATAATAATAAAAAATTTTTAATAATAAAAATATAAAAATTTCTTTAAAATCATTTTTAAATTATTTTTTAAGATTACAAGCAAATAAATGTATTAAAACAATTCAAATTTTATCATCAAACCATTAAAACAAAACCCTTAAAACCCATTAAAACATTAATCTAAAAAATTAATACCAAAAATTATCATTTTTATCATAATTACATATATAAGACCAAAAACCCAAAATCAAAAATTAAAATTAAAAAATAAACTTAAAAATAAAAATTAAAAAATCAAAAAAAACAAAAACAAAATATTAAAAATCAAAAAACAAAAAACAATAAACTAAAATCATTCTTTCCCCCCTTTTTTTACACTCTCATTTATACCCTACTTACTTCATTTTATACCTTCATACCATCCCCTCAAATCTTATAACATTTAATATCAATACAAACTTAACTATTTTACCTTAACTTTCCTTCTACCTTCACCTTTCCTCCATCTTTTTATTATTATTAACCACTTTCCAACTTCCTTTCTTTCCCCATCAACTAGCTCCCCCTATTAACCACTTCTATTACTTAATTACCCTAACTCTTAATTCTTTATTAACCACTTCCCAACTTCCTTTCTTTCCCTGTCACCTAGCTCCCTCTATTAACCACTTCTATTATTTAATTACCCTAAATTTTAATTCTTTACCCTATCAAGCTTTACATTTCCCCTCACTTAAATCATTCTAAACTTTTCTACTGTTTAATTTTACACTACCAAAGTCCTAATCCCTTTTTCTCTATTAATACTAGGTCTTATTCTCTTAATTAACAATGATTCTCTTATCTTCCTGTCCCTTCTACTGTTTGCAAAACTAATCATTTTTATACTTTCCTTCTCCAAATCATGCCCTGTCTCCATCATATGCACAAATACTGGTGACCTTTTTTCATACCTATGTTGCCTCAGCCTTGTATATATAGAGTTCTTTGTCTCACCCACATATTTATTTCTAACCCCCTTATCCCTACACTTTTTACACTCTATCATATAAACCCCATTAACATAATTCCTCTCTTTATCTATATATTTATTATCCAAAACCTTCATCAAATTTTTTCTCTTCTTATTCACTATTCTGTATTTCACATCATTTCTATATTTTACATTAAGTTTTTCAATTATACTATTAATTTTCCTAACTATTCTATAATCATGTACTCTTATTCCTATATATTTGTTTTTCCTATCCCTTTTAATTACTCTTCTCTCATTCTCTTCTTCCTTTCTACATTTCCTTTCTACACTCTCAATATTCCTCTTTATTATCTTTTCTGGATACTCACTATCCCTAAACTCCTTAAATATCATATCTATTTCCTTTTTATAATCTTCTTTATCTCTGCAATAATTATTTGTTCTAAATATTCTTGATGTTATAGAATTAATTTTAATTTGCTTATCTACATCAGACTCCCAATTCACTATATTACCCTTCTCCTTCTTTCTAAACACCCCTGTTCTCACTTTACACTTCCCTTTAGTATACTCTTTTTTCATCATTATATCCAAATACACCAATTCATTATTCTTTTCCCATTCCATTGTGAATCTTAACTTCTTATCCAACTTATTAACCTTATCATAATACTTTTTTACTTGTCTTTCAGTCTTATTAAATATCAATAAGAAATCATCTACATATCTCTTAATTAAAATTGGTCCATTTTCCTCATTCACCATAGCTTCTTCCATATCTTGCATGTAAATATCACTCAACACTCCACTTAATGCCCCTTCTATCAATAACCCTTCTTTCTGTTTATAATAACTCCCATTAAACTGAAAAGTAATATCTCTACAACACAAGCTCATTAAATTTTCCAACACTTCTACTGGCATTTCTACCTCTTTCTCTCTATCCCTCTTATACATGTCCACTGCCAACCCTATTGCTTTCTTTACATCTATATTTGTGTACATGTTGTAGATCTGACGAAGACTGCTAGTACAGTCGAAACTGTTAAATAAATAAAATTATTTGCTTAAAGTGTTAAAGGAGTGTTGATGAGTTTATAGTGAAATATAAAAAGAAGCAAAATATAGAGGGAGAAAGAAGAAATGCTCTTGAAATAATGAGTTAATGCAAAAAATATTATTACTTCATCATGCTACGACAAAAAATGCTTTTCTAGATTTTTTCATGGATTGAAATAAATTTAATGAGTGGGAAAATGTATATTAACCATAACTACTAAAGGTTTTGTTGACAAATAAAATAATATTATGAATTTTACTGCATAATTTTAAGTCTTTGTAATGTTTTTTCAAACTCAATAAGCTTAACAATTATACCTTAAAAGTATAAGAGTCTAATGGATTTCAAAGAATATTCATGGTTTGTAGATGACAGCTAACAATTGAACTTAAAAAGTTGTAGCAGTAAATGTTTTCTAGAAGCATATTGAATTGACTTCCTGCTAAAATAACTTCATGGAATTTTTTGAGTATCTTAGGTTTTCAAACTATAAATTCTAAGCTATTCTATATTGTAATCATTAGTAACACCAAATACTTATATTTATAATAAAAAAGAAAATAGATACTATTATATACAATTCTTTACTATTGGAAATTTTTTAAAAATCTAAACATTATAATTTGCTATGCATTAACAGCAATTATATATATAAACAAAAAATTGTATAATTATCTTGAAAAATTTACCATTACCTAACTACATTTCTTATACTTAGAGGTAACCTATACTTGAAACTAGGATTTTTAAAGTTTGGAATAAGAAAAAATAGTAAAATTTATTAAAGTGGAAAAAATATAATATGAAAAATATAATGTTCTTTTCCACTAAATTCAATCAAAAAATATAAACACATTCCTTTTTTTTTTCAAAAAATTTATTTTTTCCCATCACCATATATATATACATTTACTTGTTTACCACATCTAACATTTTGACCACACTATTTGTAGTCATTTTCAAGAATCATTATATTTTATAAGTCATATATATTTTGAAGGAAAAAAAGTATGCACTTTTGTTAAAAAGGTTTTAACGGCTGCGATAATAATTAAAATATGAATATGATAAGCTTTTACAAAAAAAAAAAAAAAAATGGGAAAAATCAGATTAAGCAATCCAAGATAAATTTAATAATAAAGAGTATATTATTACTGTATCTTTATTTATATGAATTAATAGAATATGTGATAGTATTAAAGTTATTTAATATATTTGTGTTATTATATGTTGAAAATGAATAGTTGTATACAAAATATAAATTTATACATATTCTAAAATTGCTTATTTATTAAAATTGAAGTAAACAATAATAAACTTTAAATAAAACCTGAGTAAATAACGTATCAATGTATGTATATAAATGATGGTATTAAGCAGTCACTGTTAAATTTATAGCACATTTAATGAAAAACATTATTTATTGTGTTGTTACATTATCGTAATATAACAAAACAACAACTAAAGAACAACAATTTGCTCTGTTTAATGACTTATTACTAAAAAAAAATACATATTTTAAATACAAATAATGCAATCTAGATGACTTATAATATTTATTTTATTATATGTGACATTAAAACAGCACGACTAAACTGAAAAAAACAAAAAAAAAACAAAGAAAGTTATCACATATATATTACTATACATTTCTTAAACAAATTGAGTGGAAAAAAAAAATTTAAAATACAGATTGACAATATACTTTACATTAATCAACAAAACAATTAATGTGTGATATAAAATGACAAAAGCTATAAAATCTTCAAAAACTTAAAATACAAAAAAAAAAAAAAAATGCATTCTTTAAATATTTAATATATATATACAAACATATTTATTTATATATAGAAGAAATATTATTTGGGTAATCCGTTTATAATTTATTAAACTTATATTTATATCCGTAGCTCCTGAAAATCTTCGATTTAATATACATATATATGAGGAAATGTAAAGCACATTTTTTTAAATATGTAAAATTAGTTTCCTTAAGAGATATAGATTATGTCAGAATATATGATTGTATTCCATCGTCTATTGATGAATTCTAAAATAATTTAAAAATATATATTGCCACCATTTATTTGCATAAAAAATAAATACAGGTACGATCTAAGTATCTATTTTTTTTTTAAATTATAATTTTAAAAGGTTAGTTGATATTATCTTTATTGAGTAACTTAATGCTATATTTTATGTGTTTAAAGCTGTATAATTGCATTTTTATTTATTTAAGAATATTTCAATATCTAGGTTGCTATCTACGCAACAACTGTCTTTAAAAAATTAAGCCTAACTTTTATACATTTTTCTGTTGTTAACTTGCTGTTAAAACAGAAAAGGAAGTGTTATTTCCCCATCCCCTTTTATTAGTACTCGAAGTTAGATAATTTTAATTTCAAATGTTGTGAGTAACAAATAAGTGTATTTTAAAAAAGAATATATATATATTGCTATAAAAACACTTAAAGTCATTTTTCTCTGTATTTATTTAAAGCATATGTAAATCATTCCCTGTGCAAATCTTTTTAGATTCCTGTCAATTGTAATAACCCTCTTCTTTTAATGAATATAAAAAGGGGACATTTTAAAATCATAAGATCCTTCTTCATCATCACTATCAATTGATCCCATTAATATTATTTTGCTTGCTAAATTCTACAACCAAGTTAATTAAGTATTAATTGTTTTGAGGACAAGACTTATGTGTTATTAAAGGAAGACATTTGAGAAATCAACCTCCTTTCAACTTGTACTATTTTACTTTAATCTCTAAATTTCTATAAACAGAGGAAAAGAAAGTAATTTTCTATGGAGAAAAGAGTTTGAAACTTTAACCATGCAATCAGATGTATTATATGTCTTATTATCTTGAAAACTTTTTCAATATTACTCAATCTTATTATTATATGTTACCTGAAACTAGAAACATGTTCATGAACTATATTAATTTTATTTTATTAATCTATGGATAAGGTGTTTGTAGCTCATTACAAAATATAATTATGGATTTACATTTATTATATCTTGCCTATATTATACCTATATTTGAATATATTCTTTGCTTTATAATATGGAACATAATTACATTTTGATATATATATTGGTTTATAATGAATTTGTTATATTTAGATGTCCACTCTGATATATATATATTTACATGCTATTTAACATATTTTATCTATATTGTGCATTTATAACTTATCCATCATGATTATAGATGACGTATATAAAGTATATAACTGCTTTTGTTTAGATCCAACTTTAATATACATGTTATTGTGAGATATGCACAATTTGACTTTAATTTAAACAACCACTTTAATTTTTGCTGAAAATGTCATCACTTTGTATATGCTTTTTGAATTATTATTAAAATGGCAAATATGAACAATGATATATATATATATATATATATATATATATATATATATATATATATATACACAGTCAAAATAAGAGTTATATATCATATGACCCTATCTCTTAAGCTTGTAAGTTATAAATAATGAGGATTGTCAATTCCTCTACAAGCTTTATGATAAATGTTTAGCCAGAGCCAGCACTTAAAATATCTCTGTCAGGAATCCCCTCCCAAACCTCTGACCATGGTTGCATGCTTTGGCACTCCTCAGAGAGGTGTCAGGGTAGGTTCAGACACTAGATCTAAAAATACCAACCCAAAGCCAAGCATCTATCTAAAAGTTATCTATTGAATGAAAAATCTGAAATTTTCAGACATCTACATGTCTTCAAACCCAGCTATCCAATTCAAATAGCTATATGGGGCTGATAGATCTTTAGCCATACCATATATTAGTGGTCTTAGCAATATAAAACACTTCTAGTCTCAAACAGGTGAAAAGTGATTGGAATGGCAAAAATAAATTTTGTTTTATTTTAATCAACATGAGTATGCATGCATATGGCTAATCAATTTTGAATGTTAGATTAGTTAGTATTACAACTTTAATTATCGTGCACCAAATACAATGAATAAATTATATGCGTTATATTTTATTTCATTTTGTTTTTAAACACGTTAAAACTTTATCTTTTTTTTTTTTAAATTAAATTTAAAAATGTTAAAAAAAAGTACTTGCTGATGCAATTTGAAATGCTTCATTAAAAGCAATAATTTATTCTATAGCCCCATTGTAAAAATATATAGAAGCAATAAGTAGTGATTTACTGCAAAAAACACTATTTTTATAGATATAATAAACACCTCCATACTTACTTCCCCATTCTTTTTAAATTCATATAAATAAAGATACAATAAAAGATAATTGACCCCCCAAGTTGCATTTCATGCTGAACCAGCACTCATCGGTTGACCCAGGTCACTATCTCTCATATATCTCTATTATACGCAAAGTATTTACCTAGAGTAAATTGTTACATTTTCTTTTACCATTGTCATACTCCCTCCATTCACAACTTTGACACCATCCATTTCAGATAAATACATTAATGATTATTACTAATCATTTTCGAAACTAGAGAATATCTCTAGCACAGATATAAACTTTAAACCTCAGTTAAAGATTAATATATCTGATTTTTTTTAATTTTACACACACAGAGACTTATTCATCTTTCTCTGTCCCGTATATAATATCTTTATAGATATAATAAACACCTCTAGACGTCCCAATTTTTTTTAAATTCATATAAATAAAGATACAATAAAAGACAAATGACCCAAGATGCATTTCGTGCTGAACCAGCACTCATCAGTTGGCCCTGTTCCGTGTGTGTGTGTGTGTAAAATTAAAAAATCAGATATATTAATCTTTAACTGAGGTTTAAAATTTATATTTGTGCTAAAGATAATCTCTAGTTTCGAAAATGATTAGTAATAATCATTAGTGTATTTATCTGAAATGGATGGCGTCAAAGTTGTGAATGGAGGGAGTTTAACAATGGTAAATGAAAATGTAACAAAACACTATTCCAAATATGTAACTTGCATTCTTTTTTTTTTTCTTATGTGTCAAAGCATCAGCCGGGAAGCGAACCCCGGGACAACTGTTTGTAAGGCTTGAAAACTGCATTAATAGCAAGCAGTACTGTAATGCATTTTATAATTCTACTCGAAAAAATGTACAGATGTTTTGTTCAGAAAAACAGCAAGAATTTACTCCACAGTTCTACTCTACAATTGACTATTAATCTATAACATGTATTTTTTATTTTTTTTTTTCAAATATTCAGAAAAACTTTGGAGAAAATTCTGTCTTCTACTTCTTTATGAATAAATGCGTATATTTTTTAATAACTTTTCTTCTTATAATTTATAATTAGTATGCAACAAAAACCCTTTAAGTTCCAAGTTTTCATCAAATCATTTAATATGTGTATAAATGCGTGTGCATAAATATATTTTCAAAAGTATTATCAACTTTAGAATTTTTTCTTTTAGCTTTCACATTTTATAACCAATTATAGATTATAATTTTATAAATTTGTTTTTCGTTTTTGTTGCTATGATAAATTTTCTTATTTTTAATTCAAAGACAAATTCATAACTGAACTAATGATATATTCTTAATCTTTGTTGTTTTTAGTTTTTTTTTTTTACTAAGATTTTATCTAAAAAAGTTTTTGTTTCTGTGTAATGGAGAATCAAATATTGTGAGAGAGGTTTTCAGAGGCAGCAAACTGATATGATCTTTTAATGGTTTTTAAAATGCTAATAGTGTTGTTTACTTAGAAAATAGAGTTCTGCGTATAAGTTTTGACAAGAAAAGTATATTTTGATTAACAAGTTTCACATTTAAAAATTTTTTTTTTTACTCCCGAGGGTTTATTATTATTATTAGAATATTTTTTTTTTACATTTATGAAATATCTACAACAAACGTCAATTATTTTTAATAGAATTACTGGTTAGATTTTTTTTTTTTTTTAAAGAAAAAAAAAGGTTATTATTATAAAGTTGTGCGTTTGCTATATACAATAATGATTATATATGGAATACAAATATGTACTAATGGTACAAACAAAGTAATATTTAGCATAACATTTTAATCCGACTCACATGCTTAGTTCGTAGTTATAGATCTTACGGATAACCATTAACCTAATTATAATAAAACAAACCAAACCAATGTATAAACCTTTTATTATACATAAGTAATAAAAAAATCTATTAACATATATATTTTAGATATTACAAGGGGGGGGGGAGATTTTTGCTTCATCGCTAATTTTCTAATTTATTATTGTTTTTGTTTCTATGAAGCAATCAAAATTATATATACCGATAAAGTAATGAATAAGCAAATGTTAAAACATTTAACGACTAAACCGATTTGGTCTTTGAAATACGAAAGAATTTATTTGAAGCTAAGTACTGTCGATACCATATAGGGAGTATAAAAAATAAAAAGACTTCTATATTTCCTACTGCAGACTTAAGTCTGTTTGTCAGCTTACATAGAAGAAAGAATTAAAAAAGCCTTCCTATCAGGCTTGCCGATGCCAAATAATGAAGATTCCATTTTGTTGTGTGGGAGATGATAATCTGGACCAACTGATGATTGCTGGTTTAGCATGAAATACATATATTGGTGATTATTTATCTTTTTAGCATATATGTGCTTGAGTGTATTAGTGTTATTAGATAGAGTGGAGAGTGGTGGGTCGTGTGAAAGTCTGTGCTCATATACCCTATATATTACATATATAGACACAGGTATATAATAAGCACGTGTTTCAGTTGTATCTAAATAAAAATAGAAGTTACTTATTTGCTAACTTTATTATAGATGATAGATTGACAGAAATAAGAATTCTAAATCTAATTGGAAGCTTTAAAAAAATTTTTTATTAGATAGAGATGAACCAAAATCTTGAGTCTCACAAGTAGATGTTCTGCTATTACATCATAAGATCTTCCATAATTATATTAATAATGCTAAAATATTAATAAAAAGTCATGTGATCCTTAATGAATATTAAAATTGTAAAAGTGATCCAAACCATATGTTATTTAAAATCTTCAAAAACTTTGAGATTTTATGCATATGATAAACAATGCATAGCATCACAGGTTTGTTCACCTGTGAACATTTATGGAGTTTGAATGATATAATCTGCATTTTATTATTCATTTTAAAAAAATGACCTAATGCTATTTTACAGGTTGGCTTTAAAGAATGAGTTATCTACTGTTGCAAATTCTAAATTATTTATGCTTATGATGTAAAAGTAAAAATTGACTGTAACCAGATTTGTAATTTAAAATGGAAAATTTGAAACTACTTCCAAATAGTAAAATATAATAATATTTTAAGGATTAAAGGAATGAAAAAGTAATCAAACATTGAAAATGGTAAAAGCACTAGTCAATATTTGTAGTCTTCACTACTCAAGGATTATATAGGGCATGAGAAAGGAGTTCTTTTGTGATATACAATAAGTGAAATATATTACTACACTATGAATTGTTTAGTATAAAATCTTATGAGAAATAAATCATAATACACTTATAATTTTACAGAATAACATGTTAAATATTTAGTGAGGAATTTCTAAATGGAAAAATTACTTCTGATATCATCACATTTACTAAGAATATATATATATATATATATATATATAGAGAGAGAGAGAGAGAGAGAGTAATCTTACAGAGAGTGACCAAGTAACCACAAAGTAAAAGGTCTAAACACAGATCTAAATCAGTACAAAATCTCTAATGCATTAAATAAACATATAATCTCAGATAAGTCCTCCTATAGGCTAAGCAAATATAACTAAGTAAATTCTCTCATGGACTAAGCACACGATAATTAATAGTATTTTACAAGATGTGAATAGACCAACAGTTGATTGATAACTCATAGTTACATTGTACAGACAATAATAATGAATAGTAATAGTAATCTCAGGTTCTTAAATATTAAATAATTCAGTTGTAAAGAATACTACCTTTGCAAAGATAATCTGAAATAATTTAGGTTCTATTAACTAATTAACAGTGATAATAACAATGAAACTCTTATTTTCTTAACATTTTATCAACACCTTTATCCTTTATAATGAAGTACAGGTTTATCTAGAGATGGGTTTAAACATAATACTGGCTAGCAAAGATTAACTCTTTTTTGGTGGTTCTTAAACACTGACTAAACAAAATCAACATTTTTTAAAATCTAAATAATTATTTGAAAACAGCTAAGCTAACATGATGCAATAGTTAAAGGGGTATTCTGTTATACCAAATGCATCACTAAGTACTCAAACAACAAGAACATCAATAATGTAATTTTTATAAATCTAATTGCATATTGAGTAGAAAATCTGAAATTTTGAAACATTTAAATGTCTTCAAACCCAACTATCTAATTCAAATAGATACATGAGGCTGAGAGGTCTTCAGCCATATCATATATTAGTAGTCTTAGCAATATAACATCACTTAAGACTTAAAGCAAGGACTATAAATTGTCAATAAAAAATAAAGAGTCATATATCACATAACCTCATTTCTTTTTTAAGCTTGTAAAATATAAAGAAAGAGCTTAGCTATTTTCTCAACAAGCTTTGAGATAAATGCTAGCTACAGAAAGCATTTAAAATATATCTATCAGAAAATATACTGAAACCTCTGACCAATGGTTTCATGCTTTGGCACTCCTTTGAGAGGAGCTAGGGTAGTTTCAACACTAGATCTAAAAATACCAACCCAAAGATAAATGATTGCCATCATTACTACTATATGATTATTCATATGAACACAAAATATACTTACAACTTTATTAGAGATAAGTGTTATATTGTATAATTAGTAAGGCATACCATCCTCCTTATAAAAATGTCAATATAACAACTTATTTAATATCCAAATATACAAATTTTCTGATGTGATTTGTTCCCTAGTAAATATGACAATTCTCTTCTCATTGTCAATGCCATGATTATGACTATTATGATAAAAGAATCAAAAGCATATTATGCATATCTTGGTAATTATACAATACAAAACATATCTTTAATATGGTTGGATATATATTTGGTGTTACCTTTTCCGAGATAATGCTCCCTAAATCCTTGAAGTTAGATTATTCATGTGGTAAACTAATATGGATGGGATGCTTAATAACATGCATTGGTGTGATGAATTTGTTGGCTATTTATTTTCAAGTTTTAGATCATGAAATATCATGACTTTTTTCTTAGTTGCCTATAGTTCTTAATCAACATATCAGTTGAGATTTATTGAAGTCAGTAAGAATGTGTGTAAATAACTTTTTTAAATAGATATTTACAATCATGACAAACAAAAATAATTTATGACCCTTAATTACCATGAGGTTGAAAAGTCGCCAGCCAAGATAGCAGATGGTTATCAGAAGCAAAGAATGCAAAGAATTTCTTTGATTTTTGACCCAAAATGCCATTCAATAACAATCTTTTTTTTTGGTCAAGCATTGGTAGTCGAGAGGTCAGTGACAGTGGCTTTACAAGCAGGTGTCCTGGCTTAGTGGGTTCATTTCCCAGCTGATGATATGACACATGAAAAAAAATAACAATCTTTTATTTAGATTAACTACAAAGCACCTCACTTTCTGATGAAGAAAGATTTCACAAATTGAAGGAACTATCTAATATTGAATGGGACATTGTTGAAGTTTGTAAAGTCAGAAGGTGAAGAAATAATTGGTTTTAAAAATGACATGCATTTTATTATAAAAGCAAAAATGGAGGATTCATTACAAATAAAAAGTGGAAAAAACAATATTACTGATATTAATGACAGATGCAAAATGCAAATAATTCATGTATAAATCTCTAGACAAATTTTCACTGTGATTAAAGGGTAAACATTATTATATGAGTATATAAAATGCTTTCAAACAGATGAAATAATACCGTAAATTTATCATTGATACTTTAATGCTAGAATTGATGAACAATTAATTAAAAGAAGAAAATATTGTGGATAAATATGATCACTGTAAGAGAAATAAAAGAAGTCATAGGCAGACTTGTAGAATTCATAGAACTGTATATTATGGATTATTGATTTGAGAAAAATGCAAAATGGAAATGAATATGGAAGCATTCAAATGAACATAGAGCAGAAATGGATTATATTTTGACTAAGGAAAAATATATATCTTATGATTATAATGTTTTTAATAGATTTTACATAGATAATGATTATTGATGAGCAAGATTATAATAGAAGTTAATTCAAATCTAGTGAGATGAACATCATTATAAAAAAAACAATATTAAATATGATATTACTAATCTGGAAAAATATTTTAATAAATTTAAGTTAGATCTTGAAAATTGTTTTAAATTATTAACAAATTTTGAATTAAATAAAAAAAAAGATAACTAATGCACTTCTAAGAAATGAAACAAAGATAATTCATATAAAAAGCAGCAATTTACCAGTAAATTTTCTATTGAGAAAAAACAATGTTTGAAGAAAAAAAGAAGTATGAAAAAATATAAATATGATTCATCAAAAAGAATTGAATATCTAAATTTTTGTCAAATGATATGAAAGGAGTTAATAATGATATAAGAAATATAGTTGTAAATAGACAGGAAAAGATCTAGAATATAATAAATGTATCAAAGGTGTAAAACAATATTTTTCTATTGAAAGGTAAATCATTTAACAATAAAAAAAAAGTATGGGATTATTCGTAAAAACAGAGATGACATCATATAATATGTGGAAGAGTTCTGAAAGGAATTATATAGAAGTAAAGAACAAGAAGTCAAACTATTCCCTACAATTACTATAAATTCTGAATTATCCAGCACTTTAAATGGGCAACTGAGATATGCAATTAAATGTATAAAGAGGGGAAAGCTCCAAGAAATTATAAAATTAAAAACAATATCTTAAAAGAAATAGATGAAGAAATAAAAAAATGGCAATGTGCAAAATGTCTAAATAATGAAGCTATATTAGATGATTGAAAGAATATGTAGGGATAAAAATGGTACTAGAAATTATAGAACTATCAGTTTTCTATCAGTGCTTTACAAAAAAACATTACTGAGATAACTATATGTTTTTTTTCCACAGTGAACTTTGGCTTTTAATCAACTAAAAAAGCAAGAAGGATTTAAAAATGGTTTCAGCATAGGAAATCTCATACAAGTACTGAGAGAAATTATAAAAAAAGAACAGTAAATATGTGTTATCATTATGCTTTGAAATTTTGGGTTGCAAATGCATTTGGTTCTATAACATTTATACAATTATTAAAGTAATAGATAATAAAAATATAGACCTGGATGGATATTATCATATTCTGAAAAATATTTATTAAAATCCTCTAGTAATGACTGGATTACATAGGAATACTAAGAAGTTATAACAGTGAGAAAGGTTTACAATATACTGATTCCATTTAGTTAAAACTTTTAATAAATATAAATAGATTATTTACGTAATCTAGATTTTGTAAAGAATGTGATTGTTTTTGCAATTATTGTTTCAAAGCTTCAGGGAATATTGCAAGAGTAATCCTATGAAAGTTTGAAAAAGTAGAACTAAAGTTAAATACTAAAAAAGTCTGAAGAAATGGTCTATGGATTTCTTCAGAAGAAAAAAATTAAAAATTAATAATAATGAATTGGAAAGTATTAACAATCACAAAAATGTAATGAATTAATTGAATCATATAATTAAATTGAATAAAGTGCTTTTTGATAGATATCATTTAGTAATAAAATGAAATATGTTTATGTGTTTGAAAAACTTCTTAATGTATGGATTGGCCAGTTTTTACATATGAATCTGAGACTTGAAACCATAGCAGAAGAACAATTCAGTGATTTTAGATCACTCAATGAGAGATGTACATCAGGAAAAATAAAATGAGACCAAAAAAAACGCAAACATGTCTTACTGACATCATTGAAGGAATTAAAAAGGTTAAAATAGAGCTGTTTCTAGAACACATAAGAACAAATGGATAGTTGAAATCTTCAACTGAATGCCAAGAACTTTTAAAATTTTTTGAAAAAGACTACATGTAAATTTAATGTGTAAAATATAAATGTTTGTGATGTATTGTGAAGAGGAGAGAAATAGGAATCAGAGAAACATTATTAAATATCTATAGATCTTTATTCTATAATATATAACCAATAATTCTCATTAAACCACTAAACATCACATGATCACCATTTCTTATGCTTGCTCATAACTGTTATTAAAACAGGCAAAACTCTCCATACAGCAGTGCTCTTCACTGATGAAGGCCACAAGCCAGAAACTAGTCTGGGGATATTGGAATGAGTAGGCACTTGATAGGGATTTTATGCACAATCCTTCTGGTATAAAGTGATTACTCTGGATTGCACTGAGTGGCACTACTGCATGGAGAGTTTTGCCTGTTTCAATAATTCTCATGTCATAAAAACATTGTTATTCACTAGATTTACTGGTTGACAAATGGAAGAACTTTGAATTGATTTTCATTCTTGTTGTACTTTCTACATAAATTGGCTAGATACCACTTACTGATCAATATTTAATGGCATATGGTACATCAGTCTTCCATCACTTGAATGTTTAGCCAAGTTTAGTAAAACTAGAAAAAAATGTCATGTTTCTATAAAATTCAAAAGGTTAAGGGAGATGGGGGGTGAATTTACAATTGACCCATTTATCACCCAATATCAATCAGTAATTTGGTATGTAGTTCATCTAATAGTTTAAAATATATTTAAAACATTTTCTGAATAAGGTGTATCTTTCCATTTCACTAAAAAAAAAATTGTAATATTTAAAGTGAAAACAATAGAAAAAAAGCTAGGTTATTTGTTCCAGCTGTGTTTTCTTTTTGCACACTTTATTTTTTAGAAACATATTTATAATAATTTGTTTGTTATTAAAAATTATAATGCTTAAATATAACTAGATTCATTTTAGAATAGCAAATATGGAATCCGCAAGTATTTCTTTTCTGGATTAAAAACCATCTAGATTAACATATTTCCAATAATTGGTGTTCAACTTATATATAGATACGTTTTAAAAAAAATGGAAAATATATAGGAGTAAAAGTATTAAAGGTTTGTATAATTTGTTAAATGCAATAAGAATGAAATTATCAATTATTTATGTAAAAGCAAATGAATAGTTTTAATATCAATATCTCATAAAGTAAAAACAAATTAGATTAAATAAATTCTTATTTTACAGCTAAATAGATAAGTAAAACTCAAAGGAATCATTGAAGATATTAAAAAGAAAAGTTAATTTTTTAAAAATCATAAATTGCTTTTCATTATAGTATCCTTATATTAATTTTTTTTTTCTTTTCTTTTAGTTTTTCTTTTTTTTTTAAATAAAAAAATAATATATATATATTTAAAAAAGTCTATTAATCTAAAATCCATTTAGCATTTCCAAAAGTTCCCAATATTCAATTCTAATAAAATTTTGGTTAATGCTAAAATGCAAAATATATTCCAGTTTGACAGCATCTGCCGCGTCTTTTCTTATGCAATTTCTTAAAACCATCAAAAGATCACTTAAGGGCCTGGAATTCTGATCTAATATAATATATTTTATAAAATGAACAAATTTGTCAAAGTTTTATAAAATAAGAAAGAAAAAATATTTTAAATGTCATTTTATATTATAATAAAAAAAATTATGAAATAAATAATTATAATTATTTGTAATAATATTAAATAATTGTCTAATTCTATTAATATTTATAATTATGTTTTGATAAACCTAGTTGTGATAAAAATGTATTGTTTATAATAAAAAATTCATAATTTCAAAATAGATAAATCAGGTTGCATAAAAACAAATTTAAAAAAATTGAATAAATAATTATTAGTTTCATATTTATTAATTTAGTCACAAATGTTCTCTTAAATGTCTTATTGTGATTTTCTAAGTACCTTGACAAAATGAAAAACATTTAGGCATGCTCATTAACAAGAGATGTTTAAATTCACAGACATCTGAGCATAATCACATATATCGAATTAAAATAAATATAGTTCAAAATAATTATCAAAATAAATAAAAATATAGAATATTTTCATAAAATTAATAATAGATACAAATTATTGCACAAAGCTAAAGTATAACACCAACTAGTAAATATATTTAAATATTCTCTTAGTTTGTGAATTATTACACTAAAGGCTATAAAAGAACATTTTTTTAAGATATGGCAAAAGGATTTATTTGAACATGTTTTATATTGAGGTTTTTTAAATATAAAAAATGATAATGTATTAAAACCGGATAAAATTATATGCCATGTGGTAAAGTATGTATCTTTTGTATATATTTTTCATATTGATTATTTTTTCATTTAGATTTCTCTATCACAATTATCAAATAAAAATAGTTTACATAAATTTACATTAAAAACATGATTTGACAAATTTTCTAGTAAAAGTATATATATAAAAAGTGAATCAGCTTTTAAATTGCCTGCTACAATTTAACTTTTCCTAACCAATTTCTCATAAAGAAAAAGTAAAAGAAAATACAACATTCACCTATTTTTCAAATTTTCAGTTGGTTATTACTTTTGCTTATACTCAGAAAACAACAGTGAAATATTTATTTACAAACACTATTGAATGACTAGATAGTTAAATAAAAGTATAAATAGACAAGATAGGTAGGTAAGTGGATAGAAAAGAAGATAAAAAAGTAGGTAGATATGAAGATATGCAGGAAGGTTGTTAGGTAGTTAGTCAGATATATAGATAAGTAAGTAGTTAGGTTTGTAGGTATATAATTGGACAGATAGGTGAATGTGTAAGTAGATGGGTAAATAAGTAAGTAAATATATAGGTATATAGATGGGTTGGTAGGAAGATATCCAAGAAGATAGTTAAAACAGGAAAAACTCTTTATACAGTAGTGCCACTCAGTGCAAGACAGAGTAATCAATGGATGCCATAAGGCTTGTACATAAAATCCCTATCTAGTGCCTACTCATCCAATATCCTCAGACTAGTTTGTATAAGTAAGCACTAGATAGGGATTTTATGCACAAGCCTTTGGCATCCATTGATTACTCTGACTTGCACTGAGTGGCACTACTGTATGGAGAGTTTTGCCTGTTTTAATAACAGTTATGAACAAGCATAAAAAATGGTGATCATGTGAAGATAGTGAAGTATATAGGCACATATTTAGATATTTAGATAGCTATGAAGATTGATAGATAAAAACATAGTCAGATAAATAGATAAATAGGTATATAGATATATAGTTAATCATCTTTAGTGTCAATGAGGTTAAGCAAATAGATGGTTCAAGAATACACTGTGAGAATGGCAGAAAGATTGTTTTAATCACTGCACCATAAGGATTATTATATCATTAGTGATAATTTGTCATTGTTTTTAATTATCTAAAATGCTATTTTTACTTAGCTTTCCATATAAATAAATATATAATAAATATTGGAAAATGAGTCACAAAGCAAGTAGATAAGTGTAAATTGATTTGAAATAAAAAGCAGTGGCACTCAACAAAGTTAATACAACTTTAAAAAATATTCATATGTATTCTTCCACAGCATCAAATAAATAAATAAAAGTGTAAAAGAAATAAATGTGTATAATATTTCTTTTGTGTAATTTTCATTACATCATTCTCACCTAAGTTAGTGATTTATGTTAAAGTTGTGAGAGCAGCAGTATTGACACTTATCAATTAAACTGTAGTAATTTGATATCTATATATACTAAACAATGATAAAGATGTGTGTAAGAAATTGTGGTCTGTTGACTACCAAGTAGTCAAAAGCATGCTAACTATACCATACAATTAGGATTAAATAAAGCTTTTTACTATATACATTTTGAATGTACTTATTTTGAAACAAAGAGATTATATTCATGAAATCAAAAAGAACTTTAGGTTTTGATGTTACAAGAAAACTAATTATTAATTGAAACTCCTGCTGCTAAATGTGTTTTCTCTATTAATTTATACAATAGTAACATAAGTGGAAAGTAAACCAAACATGGTATACACAAATATAAATAATAACATCTATATACTGGGATATATAATGATGAACAATTGTAACAGATTAACAAAATTACAATGCAATTATAAATTCATATAATGACAAATGTATATAATCAATTAACAATAGTGGCTAATGATTGCACCTCACACTGAAAACTATTTATAATGCAATAATAATATATCATAAAGCATAAATCAAACAAAAACCAGCAGTAATTGTAATATGTGATCATTTGTAGCCCAGATACAAAACTTGTATTAGATTATTCGGGTTTTAATTTGATATATGAGCTACGAATAGTATGATAATATCTAATGTGATAAATTTTTTAAAATAATAATTAGCATATTTATATAAAATAGATTATATGAAATTTGAGCATGCAAAATAATTGGCCCTGTGGGTCAAACTAAGATGATTTAATATTTATAAATGCTGAACAAAAAATGAAGATTTGTGTAAAAACTTAAGATGTTATTCATGTGAAAAGTGCTGATTCAGCCAGAAAGGCGAACTGCAGATTATTTGCTTTTTTCTCTCTCGTGTCATAGCATCAACCGGGAAGCGAACCCGCTAACCAGGGACAACTGCTTGTAAAGTGCCGTCGCTGACCTCTCGACCACCAATGCTGTATAATGTACGTTTTAAAATGTGTATATAAACACGTGAAAGATATATTATTCAGTATTTCACTTGTTTTAATTTGCTGATGAAGGATATTTCATTACAATTCAAGTATTTTTGCTTCATTTACATTAATAAAACTTTAAACTTTTAACTCCCATCAAATGGCCTGCCATTATAAATCACAATAAGCTATCTATTCACAGAAACAATTATTTGTCAATCGTAAGTTAATTTACAGTTGAGTGATTTATTATACACAATTGAACTTTTGTCTTAAACCTTAAAAGTGGAAGGATAATATATATTCACCACAATATCTCAATATTTGCTTGACTTAACTAAAATAACAACTTTTGTTTGACAGGATTCATTAAAAATAATAATATTGTACAATATAAGTGATAAATTTTATTTTTAAAATTATGAATAATCTTTTCTTAGCAGTCATGCAATCTTTTGTTTGAGAAAAACTCAACTCATCAATATTACTTACAGTAAATGATTAACAATGCAGAAAATAGAAATTAATCATTCTACAAATTTACTTTTATTGGTCCTTTTGTACTTTTGTTGTTAGATTGAGTTCTATTATTTATATGTTGGTGCACGTAATATAGTATAATTAATTTACTTTTTAAAAGAATTCAGCAGAATTGTTTTAATTTGTCGAATCTCATTAACAATTTCTTCTTAATTTTTTAATGTGGGTAATATGTTTGTATATGTATAAAGCTAAATGCACAAATAATAGAATGTTTCATCACTGACGTCACGTGACATTTGAGTACCGGGAATGATATAGGAGAGCATCGATGCACATGGAGGAACTTATGATCTTGAATCCATTATTCTATATTGCACTAATTTGGATAGAATATTTATTTTTATTATAAAGTTGATATTATGTTTAAACTGCCAAATTCCAACTGCAGACATTTTAGGATTAAATCAATATTATCTGCTGTAATAATGACTATTTTAAGTGAGAGAGTGTTTTATAAATGTAAAATATTTTAAATTTTTCTTTAAAAATAAAAATAGCATTTGAAAAAAAATTTAGAGAATGTGAATATAAGACACTGCTGAATATAAGTATATTGTCTATACTAAAATTAATATAATTAGAACAAACTTGAACTCAGAACCTTAAGCTCTCTATGCACTCTACTTATACAATCAATACACATGACAACATAATATGAAAAAAAAAAGATTTCTAATATACGTATTTCATGCTGAAGCAGAACCCATCAATTGGTCCAGATCATCATCTCCTACACATATATACAATCAATGCTCAATATATATCAAGATAGCAAATCTTCAAACTTTAATGAATAAGTTTCAATTTTTGTACCCTCCAAATCTTCAGCCATCCCATATCATTAAAATTTTAATGATGGAACCTCAAAATCCTTGTTAATCCCATTATTATTGTTATAGCCATATTGACTTTAAATCACTCTGATCCATCACATTTGAAACAATATACCCATTTAAACACACAGAAGAGGGATGGGAAGATTAAATATGTAATATTCACATATATTATCCATAGTAAACTTAATATAATTAGAAGGGACTTGAACTCAGACTCTCACACTCTATACAGCTATGCACTCCACTTATGCAACCAATACACATAAACAGATACATGTGAAAAAAATAAATAATCTCCAATATATGAATTTCATGCTTTGTTATTTTAATATAAATTGAGGACTGAATGTATATATATGTGTGTGTGTGTTGGAGACGATCATGTGGACCAACTGATGAATGCTGGTTCAGCATAAAATACATATATTGGAGATCATTTATTTTTTTACACATGCATGTGGTTATGTGTATTGATTGTATAAGATGGGGTGCACAGCAAGTAGGAAGTTTGATAGTCTGAGTTCAAATCCTTTCTAATTAGATTCAGTTTAGTATAGATAAT
The DNA here is from genome assembly GCA_028023455.1 of Epiperipatus broadwayi. Taxonomy (NCBI): domain Eukaryota; kingdom Metazoa; phylum Onychophora; class Udeonychophora; order Euonychophora; family Peripatidae; genus Epiperipatus; species Epiperipatus broadwayi. The sequence goes on along the minus strand of JAQFVV010000012.1, from coordinate 3,415,586 downwards.
GCACTTATATTTGAATATTGTAATTTATTCTGTATTCTTTCCTACCCTCTTCTATGTGTTTATATGGTCATATTAAGATCCTATATGTGAGGGGTCAGAATGACTTAAAGTCAACATGGTTATGACAATAATATTGGCATTAACAAAAGCTTTGAGTGTTCCATCATCATATTTTTAATGATATGGTTGTCTGAAGAGTTGGAGGGTGAAAAAGATTGAAACTTGTTCATTAAAGTTTAAATATTTGCTATTTTGATATAAACTGAGCACTGATTGCATATATATGTGATAGATGGTGATCTGGACCAACTGATGAGTGCTGGTTTGGCATGAAATATGTATATTGGAGATCATTTATCTTTTTGGAGATCATTTATCTTTTTCATATGTATGCGGTTATGTGTATTGGTTATATAGCATAAAATGCATAGCTATAGAAAGCTTGAAAGTCTGAGTTCAAGTCTCTTCTAATATATAAATATAGATATATCATTATTTTTATTCATTATCAATCCACGGCAGGAAGAAGTTTTCTCCAAGATTATTCCAATATCTCCAATATTTAGTTTTTTTCTCCACATTACACCAATAAATTATTAATTTTATACATTCATACATATGGTCTTTTTCTTAGTCTTTTGCAATTCCTTAGGAGATCCAGATTAATATTTTAATTGTCTATCTATTTCTTTTCTTGTAGAAATACATCACACCCAGCTTTGCAATCAATTTTTAAAAAAAATCACTTTTATTTTATTTACAGTTTTTTGTGATGATTCTAATCATTAATTATCCTATCACCATAAAATATTGTAATCACTTGAAAATATTCTTGTGACATATGATCTAACTGCCATACACTTTTTGAATTATTTCAAGTGTTTCAATAGTAGTTTGTGTAATTTAAAATAAAATTTAATGTTAACACATTATTCCATTGTTGGCTTTCTTCAAAAGTATGAAACACTGTTGCATTTCATAACTCATGATCCTTACAGACTGTTTCTTACTATATGCTTTGATTCAAAGATGTGCATCACATACAAGTTAGAGAGAAGCAAGTCTTTTTCCCCAGGACACCAAGATACTTAGTTTTGATGAGGAACAAAAAAAGCATTTTAATGATTTTACTTAATAATCAAAATTATTATATTGTTCTTTTTAAAAGAAATAAATTAAATAAATTTTAACAATATAGATTATTTTTTATTATATGTGTTTGGAGAGAAAGCAGGAAAAACATTTTAAATAAAATATTTTTTTTAATCTGTATACTATTAACATTCACAAACTAAAATGTATTGGTGATCGAGTGGTTAGTTCAGTTGTTGTACAAGCAGTTGTCCCGGGGGTTCGCTTCCTGGCCGATGCTTTGACACATTAATTTTTTTTTTTTTGCATTATAAACATTGATACTAACATGAAATGTCAGGGAAAAAACTTTAAACTAAGCAAGGTTTAGTTTTGACTTTATTTCTGTAAACACACACACACACTAATGATATATTAGTTGGTTATGACTAAAAAATAGCAATAGTGATTCTACTAAATTTTGTAAGAATATATGAATTTTATAAACTAAAGTATCTAAAATAAATATATAATTGCTTTAGTGATTCATAAAAAATAAAGAACAATAGGATAAATGCTGGATATTTTGGAAAACATACTTTGTCAAATGAACAATCAAAATCCAGAAGTTTAATTTAAATAAAAATAATTAGTTGGATTATATATAATGAAAAATATTATTATTGAATAATATCAATCAGCTAATATCAATGTTGTAACCTGTTCTTATATGCACTAAAATACTAAATATGTTTATGAGATATTTATTTTATATAGCGCAATATTTATGAATTGTAATAAACTAAAGATAAGCTTTTCAAGCTAATGCACATGCGCTTTATGAATCTTAATAATAAATGAATACTTTCACTTCCAACACAAGTCTTTGTGAAAGAATAGAATGAATCCACCTATTATTTCAACCTAAATGCTTAAGTATGGACAAATCTTAAGCACTGGAAATGAAAGCATGAAGATAAACCAATCACTTTAAATTACTTTTTACTATGTCCGAATGAATGACACCTATGAAATTTTCTAGAATGTACGATACATCATTCTTAAGTGAAACTAAACACATGTAAATGAGATATTTATTTTATATAGCATGATATTTATGAATTGTAATAAACTAAAGATCAGCTTTTCAAGCTAATGCACATGCGCTTTATGAATCTTAATAATAAATGAATACTTGTGCATTAGCTTAAAAAGCTGATCTTTAGTTTATTACTAAATATGTTTGTAAAATGCAATATCTGGTGGACATAAAAGTACTAGAGAGAAAATCATTAGTTAAATTTACAAATTATGAAACCACTTTTTTTATTTTAATTATTTATTATTGAGACAAATGGATTTGAGTATAAATATTTAATTTTTTTAATATATTACTTTTTTATTAATTTAATATTCATTTTATCTACAACTGAGAAATGAAATCTGTAATTGTAACTATTTCTATAAACATTAAAAAAAAATTAAATTGTATGTTTAAGTATGTATATATTATATATTTTAATATTGTCAAGATATGATAATTCCTAATTTTCAAATTATTATTCAACTTATTTATGGGCAATAAATATGAACATACATAACTACATACTTAGTGAATCATTTCCCCAATTTTTATCAAAAATTTATTATGGGTTTTAATATGCCTACATAGCATATGTCATTTATATTATCTATATATATTATTATTAATGTTTTTATGTATATATGCATTGTTCTTATAAAATAGTGGAGTTTGTTTATTATATACTCATATACAACACATAATATTCACATGTAAATTCAAAACCTTTAAGCATGATCTTTATATGTAATAATGACACTAAAAATAATCATTTAAAAAGAGATAGAACAGCAAAAGTGGTTTTCAGTTCAGATGTTAGTAAAGAATGCTTTTCACACACACACACAATCATACTGATTTTAGACTGAAATATTATTGTGTTACAAACATTATAGCATCTTTAGTTAGTATCATAAAGTTGATACTAGCAAGAGAGGAAATTTATGTGAATGCTGTCTGCTTATACATGAAGTTTTAGGTATATGGAAATTTCTTTTTGCAGTTTGAAATGAGGTTGACAAGATGTGAACTCTTGTCGATATATTGTTCCTTAGATAGATATTAGTTGGTAAATAATTGTAAATTTAGGGGATTTGGGCTTTTCATCATCAGATTTTCAATGGTATGGATGGCTGAAAAGTTGGAAGTTGGAGTAGATTGAAGCCTGTCCATTAAAGTATGAAGATTTTTTTTTGGTGCTTGAAAGACTGAGTTCAAATTCCCTATATTTAAATTTTCTATAAACTTGATGTATATTTAAAAAAAGATAAATAGATTTAAAAATCATAATAAAATTGACAATTAAATAAAATTATCAGTTTTGAAATATTTGGCAATGTATGCAATTTTAGAAGAAAAAAAATGTCATTAACTAAAAATGCAAAGGCGTCATTTGACAAAAACATGACATCACAATATTCAGTGTTATTGTTAAGTTCTTTTAACTGAAGTTTTTATTGTAACAGGTCACTGATACCCTGTTTCTTTTTCTTTTTTTTTGAAAAGAATTTTATTGTAAAGACATGTCCATCCATGCTTCAAAATGTGATGAGATTAATCACAATCAGTCAAAATAGAGAACTCTCAAGAAAGAAAGTGATTTTGAAAAAGAAATCAGTTGCTTAGTCTTTAATTAAGTTTCAGTTCAGTATAAGAAATTATTCAAATGAAAGACATTTTTATCCCTTAAATTATTACAAATTTTATTTAACCAATATTACAGTACAATTTAATTATTATAATTAGTAGTAAAACGATCATACTTATAGTTAAATGTATATATAATTTTAATTCTAAGATATTGGAATATTTATATATGGGGATAAATTTTTTTTTAACTAAACATATATTGAAAAAAAACTAGGCAATATTTACAATACAAGAATCAAACAATTTAGTCAATTACACATTTTCTATTATTTTTTGATACTCCCTTAACATATATTATTTTTAAGATATATAATTTTATATTATAACCATATTAACTCGAATGCAGCCCACATTAATCAGGGTAAAATGCTGCATAAACAGAGAAGAAAAAATGTACAAACTATTCTAGTATGTGCCATTAGAATAAACTGCCTAAACGAAAGTTGATATATGCATTTGAAAATATTATAATGTGTGTGTACGCACGCATATATATCGTAAAGTAGAGAGTTGCCCGTGAGAGTAAAAGAAAATATTAATATACATTTTAATCATATTAAGTCTTCGGGCAATTTATGCAGAATGCTATCGATCATTTACTTTGCAATATGGGAGTAGAAAAATAATAATAAATAAGACAGTGAAGGAATAAAAAAAAAAGTTATTGATCACGAATCAATTTTAAAATATAAATTTTAAGGCATTTTAAATATTCTTTTGGTTTTGCTTGTTGTGAATCGATTTATTTTTTTTTTTTTTTTTCCATGTGTCATAGCATCGGCCGGGACGCGAACCCACAACCGTCTGCAACCAACTACTTGCTTGCATGGCAGCTGCGATACCCCTCGGCTAACAACGCAAGAATCTTGTCGATTTTTATATAAAATTGAATGGTAAATGCAAATCTTGGAATAAAAATTATGAATTAATGATATTTGAAAAATTAGAAATAAAAAAAAGGAAAGTCGGCAAAGAATTTTATATCTTCCTGCATTGTAACAGGTCATAGATAAAGAAAAGAAAACAAAAAGTTATTTCTTTCTTCTTTGATTATAAAATAAGAAATATTGTATACAAGCTTGTTTCCCCCTACCTCCACATGTTTTAGAAGAGAACAATTGAATATTTTTACTGGAGGGTTGGAGATTTTAGGATGGTCTATATTATGGTTAAATGTTGATAAATGAAGAAAACATACACAAATGGTCTACATTATGGTTCTATTGATGGCAAGTGACACCGACAGTGAATAGAAAGATAACAGAGAGATATAAAACCAAGTCATTCAAAATTCAATTACTATGAAGTCATTCATTTTGTTCCATTTTTGATTTCCATTAGAATGGTATTTTGATTCCAGATTGCCAACTGGAAGTATTAAAATAATCAATGCAGGAGAAGAGAGTTTTCAGGTATTTAAAATTGAAACATCTATAGCAGAAGCTATAATAATGTTTTTTTTTTTTTTTATAGTAGTGGATTATTTTTTAAACAAGACTAGAAACACACAAGTAGCCTATCAGTCAGAAGACATTGAGTATGTACTTTGATCCAATATATAGTGTTGAAGTCTGAGAACCTAGATTACAATAGCCTCTAAGATGTCAATAAAGGGGAAAAAAGAACCACACTGCTAAATTTGTGAAGAACTATTGATATTTTACATGCAATACATTAACCATACTGCTATAACTACAATTCATGTATCCAGCATGTAAGAGAAAAAAATATACTCTTCAAGGGATGAAAATCCATGATTTAAGATTTTAAAAATATTTTGACCCATGATATATATTCACACAATTATATTAAAAATGACTTAAACTTAAAAACTGAAAATATATTAGTTGTCATCATATGTTATCAGTTGGAATTGCTAGTATAGATTTCAATTTGAAAACATATTAACTGTTGCCATATGTTTCATTTTACATCTGCATTTGGAATCATGAGTATAGGCTTAAAACTGAAAATATATTAATTGTTGAGGCACATTTCATTTTATATCTGCATATGTGAATCACTAGTATATAGATGTAACCAACTTATGTATGCTTTTGCTTTGCTAATAAATTGTTAAAGTATTGTTTTATCAAGCCATTTGTTTGTTTATAACTCTGTTAAAACATTATAAAGTGAACAAACATATGGGAGTTATGAATCATCCACAACTCGGCAATAACATGTGAACCACTGGGGAATATGATAGGAGGTTATGGTAATGATTGGGAGTAATGATGATCATTATCGTACAAGCATTCTCAGTAAACTACCTCTTTTTTAAGAGGTTTGTCACCTTGGAGCTTCTGTTTATTAAAACCTGAACAAATAAAGTGCTGTAATGAGAAGTATTTTTGAGTATAAATTCTAATCATCATCATCACATTGAGTGGCATTGTTATTAAAATTTTATTTTATTATTAGAATTTTATTAAATATACAATTTATTTATATATATACATATCTGTAAGATCTGTGTGAATCATTGATTCTGGGTTCAAACCTGTACTGAGGAATATTTATTGTTAAATAATTGGCAATAGTTGATTTACCATTACAATGTACAAATTTTCTTTTTATTATTTAAGCATTTCATAATAATAATATGTTTCACTTCAATAAAATTCTAAATATCAGGTAAAAATAATGTTTTCTTTTTTCTTTTGAGTTAACATATTTACAAGTGATTTTGCCATACAATTGACAATTTCTAACAAATGCATTCCATATTTTTTTAATAATCATTATAACAATTACTGTTTTTTTTCATTAAATGTAAAATAATATTAATGTATTAAAAAAACTTTCTGTGAATTGGCTCTAATGTCATTATACATGCCTTGTATTTTGGTAATTATAAAATATATGGAGCTCCTATTTTTTTTTCATATGTCATAGCATCTGTCAGGAGGCGAATCTGCAACAACCAACTGCTTGCTTGCAAGATGGCTGCACTGACCTCTCGGCTAACAACGCTTGACCTATTTTAATACAAGTTCACTATAATAATGCCTTTCAAAATTTAATCTATCATTATTGTAAATGTAAATCAGATTCTATACCAATTGTTCAGCCTTGAAATAAATTTACCAAGGAACATGATCAAACATTATTGAAATTTTAACATTTAAAATGAAAATAGTTATATACCAAAATGTTAATTCAGTATTAATTTTTTTATGAAATTGTAATGATATAAATTCTTTATCTCTCATAATAATATATGTGTATAATTAAATGTTTATTAGGCAGAATAATAAAGGGCTTATATTTGTTTGTATAATTGAATAAAAATATCTGATACTGAATGCTATTTAAGCATATTTTCTAATGTACATTTGTTTAGTAAATACGTAATTAATCTGTCTATACCTAAGCACAATAAAAATTTTAGTTTGCCCACAAAAATAAGGTTAATGCTTATTTTTATATCTAGGTTATCCTAATATTTCTATTTTTTAATGATTATCAATAAAAGTTTTCATTTAAAGATGTTGATCTTTAATTGTTCTGAGAATAATTGTAATCACAGTAAAATGATAAATATAATGTTAATTAACTATTATATATAGTCGTTCAATCTGCAGTACAATTGAGGAGGGTTAAGGAATTAACCCAAAGTACTTCCATGGATTGTAAGACTGTATATAATAGTTAATTACCATTATATTTATTTTTATTATCATATATATATAGGAAAGAGTTGTTTATATGTTTTTCAGGTTTATAGGCAAAACATGTCTTTTATATCCACAGTTCATGAAATCATTCATGAATAAAAACAGGCAAAACTCTTCATACAGTAGTTGCCTGATTTAATAACAGTTATGAGAAAGCATAAGAAATGGTGATCATATGATAAAATCATTCGCATAAACCTGTATGAACTTTTATATGTATCTGTGAGAATATTAGAATTAATATCATTATTAAATATTTTGAATAGTTCTTAGCAATGGACAACAACTTGTATTATTTATATTCTATTAAAATTTGCTTTAATGAAAATGATGAGTTAAATGAAAGTGGTTTAATTAATGTAATACTGAATATAATCATTACAAAAATGTATTTTTTTTATTAGAATACCAACAAAGAGATGGTTTATCAATACGTGTTTTATGAACATTTTATATTAAATTAATTTTAATATTGAATTCAATAAATATAAATTTAAAAATTGAACTATACCTCAGAAAATTCAGTATGTATTCACAAAAAGAAAAAAATAATTTTATACAGGAAATAGTAATGGTGCAATAAATCACTATCAATTAGTTCTTCATCAAAAAAGTTGAGTTTTCTCATCAATAGAAATGAAGAAAAAAATCTATATAGTAGAAAAGTAAAATTATTATTTCAAATATATCATATAATGCAAAATTAAATTCGCAACTAATTATAAATAACAATATATTGAATTGCAAAAAAACTGCAGTCTTTTCACTTTCAGTGCAATAATATATTTCATATTGTTATTTACTCTCTACGTACAATGTTTATACAGGTAACCTGTTTTCAAAGGTAAACATAAACTCTAAAGGTTAAAGTCTGCTTTCTATTGCATATTTTTGGTTGTCATTAACATTTTCTCACTAATAGGTTAACTTTTTAAATACAGTTTGTAAGAGAGTACTACATGGTACTAGAATTATGGATTCTATGTTTAACTCGTGGCTAATTTTCAAACCAAGAAAGTAAAACAACTACATTACCTACAGTTTAATCATAGATATAGAGCTCTTGTATTTGAATCTATCAATTAACCGTATAATTATTAAAGAGCTCTTAATTATATAATTTTTCATTGATTTATTTAATATTATATAATTTATATAATTTTTCATTGATTTATTCAATATTTTATATTATTATCAGTTTTTAAAATGCATTTTAATTTAAATGATTATTACTATTATTATTATTATTATTATTATTATGACACTATTTTTATTAAAATAATATATTTTTAGCTTTTAGCAATTAGAAAACAAGCTATCAAAACTTAAAAACCATTGTTATTAAACATGAATGTTTATATGATTTTGATGATCTATTCATAATGCATCAGATCCCAACATTATGATTTTTGTTATAAATTTTGACAAGCAGTCATTCAAATTTATCAAAGTTTCTTATCTTCAGTCACTTAATAGCTCTGTAATAACTAGAAAAATATTGTGCTTCAATTCAAGTTAATTTGTAATTGTCTAAAGCATATAAATAAAAAAACTAAAAACTTCAATAAATGATAAATGTTTGCCAAATTAAAACTGAATGTTTAAGAAGGAAATATATAATAGTTTAAAGAAATAAAATATATTATTATGAATTACTTGAAATGGATATAAAATATTAGAAAGTTTTTAATCAATATCTAATTATTAAATATATTCCGGTATAGATGTTATTTTTTTATTTTTTATCAAAACGTGTCAACTGTCTTAAGTGTTTGTAAATTAAATTATACTTTTATGCTGAAGCAACTTAGTAATATGGTATAATAAAAAAGTTCTTAAATATATTACTATATTTATGAAATAATGTAAAATGCCCACATTTTAAATGAAGTTAGAAGTATAAATAGACAACTTCCATTTTTCTCCATTCTTTTTTATTTCATAAATAATTTCATATAAATAAAGATACAATAAAAGTCAAATAACCCCCCAAGATACATTTTGTGCTGAACCAGCACTCATCAGTTGGTCCAAGTCATCATCTCTCATATATATCTTCATTATATGAAAATTATTTATGTAGAGCAAATTGTCTCGTTTTTATTTTCAAGCGTCAATTTATTCCTCTCCAACTTTTGGATAAACACGTGATGATTATAACTAATCATTTATTAAACTAGAGATTTTCTCTAGCAAGTTAGAAGTATGTATAAATGAAAGACGATATGCCCAGAAACCCTGTTAATCAATTTCAACATTTCTGTCCTTTATAAACTTTTGTACTATTGTAAAAGCATCTATTTCTTTCTTTCATTTTAATAACACACACGCACAGACTATATATTTTATCAGTACGATAAACAAAATTATAATTATTGCTTAAGTAATGCAAAAATTACTATGGACCTTTCTTGAAATAATTAAATATTTACTTCATTAGCATGTAATCTATAACCTATATATATATGCTTTGCGCACAGATAATGAAGTCTGTAAAAGCAAATATTACTCTGCAATTTAATGAGCTAAGCACTTTCAGAAGGCTTTATGCTTCCATAGTCATAGCTATGATTGTTGAAGCATAAAGCCTTCCGAAAGCCCCTCAGTTCATTAAATTGCAAAGTATTATTTGCTTTTATAAACTTCATTATCTGTACGCAAGGCACATATATAGTTTATAGACCTTTCTGTGTCTTTAAATTGAAATCAATACTTTGATTATTAGTCAGAAATTTGCATTTATACTAATCAAAGTGTTTGCATGCTAATTAATGAAACAAGTATCGATTTTAGTTTAACAATAAGTAATTTATATTATTTTTATTATTATATTTATAAATTATATGGTGTTTATTATTCACTAGAAATATTCCATTACCTCCAGCGATTTCTCATCAGTTTATTATCTTAAAAAATTATTATATGATTTAAATTAATATCATTAACTTAACTTGTTGTCTAACATTTCATCCATTTTATATGATCGTAGTCAAAGATCTTCTAAGTAAAAAATACAGTAACTAAAATTTTTATACATTTTAAAAATCTAACTTCATATCTGCATTAACTATTCCCACTAAAAATAAGGTTTAAAAGAAACAAAAATAGTTAATCAAAATTATGTTTCTTCGTTTGTGGTTTAAAATTTTAAATTTAAAGTGATAATTTTAATGTGTTATTCTCAAATATAATAAGAGTTTGTAAATAAAATTTAGGTATGTATAGTGGCAATCCATAATATAGATATTTTAAAAATGAACAATGTTTTTATTTATTGCATTTTTAAAATTAAAAGTTTTTTTTTTTCTCAGTGATGAAATATTTATTCATCTAAAAACAAACAGATACAGTAAAATAAATAAAATGACAGAGCAACATGGTAAGAGGGGAAGGATACATGTAAAAAGGGAATGGGAAGTGGAGAGGGGAAATGGTGTATAGTCCAGGCCGGTCAGAAATGCATGTCTTCGTGATTGAGTCCTATGACAGAGGCTGAGAGGATGGGAGTGGAAAATTGCCCAAGTGTCTGTGACGAGTGGAGGTGGGGCTAGTTTGGTATCTTGGGTTTTGAGAGTGTGAATTAGGTCCAAGAGCTTTTGATTGACTGGATGTACTCTCTGCTCAAGGACAATGGCACATCGGAGCAAACAGAGAGGTGGATTAAATAAACACAAATTATATTAACGATTTTGACCAAAATAAAATATGTTTTTAAAAGAATAAATTGGTGAGTATTTGTGTAGGTATGACAATATCTCAAGAGAATACATTAAGGGATTAAGTTTGAAAAAAAAGAAAGAAAAAAAACACTAATGTATTATATGGTGGAGATATTCTTTATGAAGTAGTATAACTTTATTTTTCTTATTTCATTACCAAATCCATATAATATTAATATCATTTATGTTATCAATTACTTTTTACAATGTTTGTAAAAAGTTATAAAAACATAAATGATATTAATATTATATGGTGAAGATATTATGACTATTATATATAACCTCCCACACATGCAAATAAATATGCATTTAAAAATCAAATAGCAAATAAAATATTAATTCAATTTTAATGTTTTTTTATAATGCATCTATTTTTCACAATAAGCAATAGGCTTAAGTTTGAAATATGCAAATTAGTTTTATTTGGAATATTTACATTTTAGAATATTAATGAATTTTTATAATATTATAGTTCTCTTTAAGTTATATATATAATTGCTTGTAACAAAAGCATTAAAAGATACAAAATATAGAGTAGAAATTATGAATTTAAAAATATCTGCAGTAAAAAGAGTTTTGAGAAAAAATATTATTGGATTCTGTGAAAAGTCTTAGGTTACAACAAGGGCATATTTAGCCATGTTGATGATTTGAATTTGGGGTAAGTAAACTTGAAAATTTTTTCAACAGACTTGAACTTCTTTCAGATAGCCATCCAGAGCTAATGGGGCTAAACTTTCAAAATTGATTTTATAGAAGAGTGTATAGTAATTTTATAGATGTAGAGTAAAATAAGAATTTTAAAAAAAAACTATTCAAACACTCACCTACAGGCAATCGACTACTTTAATAAATATTGTCTACTCCTTTATGAGTTTTTAAGGGACTGTTAAAAAATTTTTAATTGAAGGGAGTTGTTTGAAAGTTATTTTATTTTTTATTAATACATCTCAATATAACAATGAACATACATAAAATGCAATCCAAATCACGTAAGGTGTTAAATAAAATGTAAAATCATTTTTATATTTCCAAATTTTTACTTAGTTATCAATTAAAAATTTTAATAAGACATTTGTGTTCACATTATGAAGTATTTGGTCAGAAGGATAAACAGCAGCATAATAATTGATTGACCAATATGAGGATTAAGTAGTTCTGTGATATTGTTGAACCATGACTTAAACCACTGTGTAGTTGAAATCTTTTACATCTTGAAATAAACATTTTTTTATTTTTATGTCTGTAGAAATTCCATACTATATATTTTAATTAAAATATAAGTTTTGACTACAGAACAGCTGATAATCACTTGAAATTCTGGTGTATAATTCAACCATTTAAAAATTAACTAAATTATTACAGTGTAATTAGTAAGCCAAATGAATAAGTTCTACTGTATTAAAAATATACATATATATGAAACATTTTGTTACATGCTTCACCCTTTTGAGTTACATTTGCTTGATGTCTTAAGAGTCTCCTTCTATTACACTGTTATAGGTCAACCTCCTTGAGTTGGAATTAACTGTTTAATGGCCTGGAGCCATTTTATCTTAATAGTGAAATATTTCAATTTCTTTGTGTTTTGGTTATTATTTGTTTAACTACTTGTATAAATTGTAAATATTTATGTTATTAATAAAGTTTTTATTATAAATTTTTAAAAAAAAAAAGAGATTAATTTAGTAAACAAATGCAATGGCGTTCATAACTGAATGTTACAAATTTAATAAAATATATATTATATAATTAAAAACAACATAAAAATAGTTACAAATAATGATATACAATATATATATATATGACCAGTAAACAAAGAATAAAAATAGTTTTAAACAAGAATATAATAAAAAACATTTCTATTGTGTTATAATTAAAGTATGCATATTATTAATTATTAATAATGAATAATTATTTTAATAAAACAAATAATGGATTGGATGATTAACTTGATTAATTATAACCAGTTAACTGAAAAAAAAACTTTAAGATTCAAATTTAAGTAGATGTAGATATAATTATATACAGATAAAATTATTTTTCATTTCCATCATCATTATTATTCTTTCTTTAACAAAATACTGTTGCATTTTTTTTATTTCTTTATATATTCAGTATTGAAATATCTATTAAAATTTTGTTATCTTAGCATTATGCTCAATTCCATTTCTTTTTTTAAACTTTAATTAAAAATATTTGCAAAAAAAGGGGTGGAGTTTCAATAGACAATTTCAAAAAGTAAATGCATTTTCTAAAAATAAAAAAATGTAAATAATATTAAAGATAAAAATACACTTCACAATATTTTCAGTTATCTATTTGGGGAAAAAATAACATGTTTTCAGATAGGTTAGATTTTTTTTTTTCATATGTCATAGCATCGGCCAGGTGGCAGAACCCACAACTGACTGCAACCAACTACTAGCAAGGCGGCTGCTATGACCTCTCGGCTAACAATGCTTTTTAAAATAACATGATTATATATAAAGCAGAATAAAATATAAAAGACTATTATTTTATAATTAAAATTTTAATTCCCTTTCCTGAGATTCTATAATAAAAAGTAGCAATAATAATAAATAAAGGTACTTATGAGATTTTATGTAAATAAAGATCACATCTCATATTTTTGATAAATCTAGGTTTAGTGAGGCCCTAAAAAATGTTTACAAAAAAGTGCCTGCTTGGAAATGTCATATTTAATATTTACATTTTATTTTTTATTACTGTTATTTTTTTTAAAAAATGAAATCATTGTGGAAAAATTAATTACAATATTAACCATATTTTTTTTTAGATTAACTTATTAATAGAATATATATATTAATAGAATATATATATATATATATTGCAATGGTATGGTAAGGTGTGGGTGTATAGAGTTCACTCACAATGAACTTGGGCAGATGTCCAATTATCATAATCATCCCACAGTTAGGTAGCCAAATTATTGTAATAGTATAGAATCACAGTAAATATCCAGCCGGAGTTGGTGCAGCAAATTCTTGTATTGGATTCGTTTGAAGATACCAAGGTTTCCATCATTTGAACATAGAGATCCTTAGCATCTATATACAAATACCTAGTCCTATACTATATAGCTATAACTAATTGTTTATGTTCTGTTATTTTGAGATGGGATAATTAATATTCATCTCTTGGAACATCACCTAGTTTCCACCCTTATAAGATAAGTTTCTTGGTCTTAGAGTCACTTTACCTATCAATGGGAGTTCAACCAGTAAGTTAGATCATAAAAAAAATTATATGCATTGTTATTCTGTACATATCTACCTTTTTTATAAATTATTTCTGGTGATAATACCACTCCTATAAGGACTAGACTCTAAATACATATTCAGCCACTAGGGGATTATCATATATACCATATACCTATCTCTATGGCCAAGGTTTTACATATCATAACTAAAATTACTTTTTTCCTATTTTTACTGTGGTTCATAATGTATTTTTATCTGATGATGACTTAGTAGTCACACTTTAAAGGAGATTTGTAATTGATAAATAAATATATATAAGCAGTTTAATTTCAACAATTCTTGTTTTATTCCAACATTACAAAATAATGTGTATATTTGCAAAACAATTAATTAAGATAAAATTAATTATAGAATTATTTAAACATTTAGTGATTAATAATAATAAGGATAAAAAAATGGAAAGCATCACACTTCTTTTAATTATGGTATTTAAATGTCATTTCACCTCAGTAAATAATTTGGCCTCTTGTGACATTCATATAAGTAATAAACAAAATTTAAAAAAATGGTATATATACACCACATTTTGTCAGTAATATTATAATGTAACTATTATATAATTATTCTGTATCCATTCATAGCTTTGCCTAATTTCTGCTCTTACTAAATCAACATTAATAATAATAAAATAATCTCTCATCTAGTTACTATTATTATCCCCCCCTCCCTATCATTTTATTTTAGGCCTGTCAACTACTGTCATACATTTATGTACATATGCACATTGTCTAGGATTTAAACCTGTCCCATCATAGAATGTTTACATAAATATTTCAATCAAAAAAATGAACATCTATTTTAAAATGAACTATATCAAGATACATCAACATATGTGTACAAATAAATATATACAATACAATTGATAAAACAATTGAAGATATAATAAAACAAGAAAAAAATAGCATAAATAATAACTTAATATTTAATAATAGCAAAACCCTTAATCGTTAAGACCTAATTTGAACATTGAGGAAGGAGAGAGAGAGAATTATAAAAATGAAATGTCAATAGTTATTAATAAAATTTGAAAGGACATTACTGATTGCTTAAGTTCCTTCATTTGTGAAGTAGTCAATTAGCTTTTAAGCACACACTATCAACAAGTATATGTATAGATGACACACTGACTATCACATAGAAACTTCCTGAACAATAACAAAAGAGAAGAAAAAGAGCGCAAAACATCTTTTAAAATAGACACTGATTTTTGCATGCAAATCTTCTTCAAATTAGCTTGGTTACTATTTTCAAAATTATTGTTAAGATGATAGCAAATTTGTAGTATAGATATAATTTAGTCAATGTCTAAACTTATTCACAGACAATCCTGAATTTAAATAGAATAGGCTTTTTCATGTTTTCCCATTCCTCTGACATTTAGTTTCCCAAAGTAAATGAAAACATGAGGCATTGTACACACTGTAGCCATCAGTTCTTATGTGGTCAGCTCTGGATGTGTTTCTCTGGTCTCCCATTCATATGTGCCTAGATTCCTGGAGGTTCCAGCCCTTTTGAACAAAACAATCTAGCATTCAGCACTGCATTATTTTGTAAATTTTATCCACAATAAAACAACTGAGATGAGTTGGCAACATCAGCTAAAAAAAAAAAACAATAATAATGCTCATGTTCCAGCTTCTCTCTGGTATTTATTCATTTTGTATAACTGTTGTCATTGATGCCTTAATGATACTAGTCTCCTGATGGTAATATGTGGTTTAAGTAATGATTATTCACTTGGGTAATTTGAAATATTTTTATATTGGAACTGTCAACTTATGATTAATTAGTAGCTGAGTTCAAACTAGTTTGGTGGTCAAAAACAATCATTAGTGGTCTCTTTGATTTAATACATTTGCTAATGAGTTTTTCTCTCTCTTTTTCTTTCTAAAAGGTTAACATATAATAAAATAGAAATAATATATAGAATTAAAACTTGAAATATTAATTAGAAGGAATTTAAGATAGATTATCCACACACACATATAGGTCCACATGTACAGCCAGAAGTTGATTCCTAATATATAGGTGAAATTAACAGAAATCTTGCACTTTTACCCCCATTTCATTTTCCTTCTATATTCTATCAATGATTTTCAATGAAATATACATATAGATGATTAAATCAAACACAAAAAAGAAATTTCTCTCTACAATTTTTTTTTCTGGAATAATTGGGGTCTTGATTGCATTTCCAATTATTACCCTATAATATATAAATACAATGTTTATACTTTATTCCTGTTGGTCACATGCAATCTTGTTGGTCCACTAACACACAATTTTCAAAAAAGAAAGATCTTGTATCTTTGGAAATAGTCCACTGTATCATGTTCTACAATAGGAAGGTCCTAAATTTTTATCATTATGACAATTTACCCAAAAAAACTGCTGACAAAAAAAACCACATTGAATTGAATCAAAATATGACAATGTAAAAAGTGACTTGTCACTTCCAACATTATAAGTAAAAAAAAAAAAAATTGAAATAAAAATTCTTAATAAAATTTATTGAAATTTATTCCTTTTTTTTTTAAATTTAACAACTGATTTATTAATTTTGTTGTAATTTAACAACTAACATATCTTCAGTAGATTATAGGCCATTCAAACTGTACATTTATCAAAAATACCTGCTACCATCTTGGAAAGCTCACAAGCGGTTAAACAAATTATAAATCTGAAAATTGAAATCATTTGAAAGATCTTTATAGATTTTACCTTTTATTTTTGTGTCTTATAAGGAAGATATAAATGTAAGAAAAAAGGAAGGATATAAATATAAAAAAATTTCAAAATGAAAACAGAATGATGGTCTTGAGGTATTTGATATTTAAGTTGAAGCATCATTGAATTTAAGAGAAGCAATGTATTAATTAAAATATTTTAATTTTTATTGTGATTTTAGTGATTCAATTTGATCATTATTAGTGAATAACTTTCATACTAAATATAAATATTTGTCTTGCATTGTTAGCCAAGAGGTATCGCAGCCGCCATGCAAGCAAGTAGTTGGTTGCAGACGGTTGTGGGTTTGCGTCCCGGCCGATGCTATGACATATGAAAAAATAAATAAATAAATGAAATGTAAGAATAATGATAAATATTATTACTTTCAATATTCAAGATGTTTAGCAATCACACACACACACACACATGCATATATATATATATAATGTCTGTTAATTAAAAACTATTGTAATAATAACAAAAATAATAAATATAACAGTATTTAACTATTATATTTATTATTGTTATTATATATACATGTTCACTAGAGAGAGCTTATCAATAGCTCTAATCAAGCGCTATTTTATAAATGCTGAAAGAGAAAGAATCCAAAATCTCTATCGGAAAGTCCCTATGTCAGACCAATTGGTTTCAAGCTTATGGCTCACCTAACTGGAGTGGTGGGACTCCAGAAACTAGATCCAAATACCAATTCAAAAGTCAGCACTCACCATTCCACTGAGGTGAGCCATAAGCTCAAAACCAATTGGTCTGCAGATAGAGACTTTCTGATAGAGATTTTTAATACTTTCTCTTTTGGCACTTATAAAATAAAGCTTGATTAGAGCTATTGGTAAGCTCCCTCTAGTGAACATTTAAGTACAAGCTTAAAAGCAAGTTACGAAATATATATATATATATATATACGGTACCCTTACTACCAGAGACTTCATCATCACTCATATGTACCACCAGCTCTTTATCATATCTCATCAGCTAATCAAATTACTTAAACACCAACTCACTATTTCAAATGTTAACATGTAACTAACTCATCCACATATAAATAATACATCTAGAAAATTAATACGTATTACTTAAATAATTTATTTAATAACTAATCAAATAAAGACACAGCTTAAATAATAAGTAATTAAAATCAAATATCTAGCTCACTTATCATTACATTAATACTACTATCTCAATCTAATACCAAAAATGGTTCAATAGAATATTAATAATCACAAGACTCCAAAGATACACTCCTAATGACATAGGAATATCACTCCTATCTACTTTCCTAAACTATCAGTAATATTCCCATGACTCACCTATTTCACAAAATAAATTCTAATTAATCATTACCAAATTACATTAAGTTGCTAAAATATTGAACAATCTTCTATTTAATCCAACTATACATTAATAAATAAAATTCATAACATATTCTCATAGGTTTATCTTATTATTCTAACAATTATACATCAAATAATATAGTACATATAGTAAGGAATTCATAATAATAATGATTAATAACATACAATACTCCATAACCTTTATTTTAAAATCATCTACTTAATTTACATATCAATGAAAACAAAATTAAACTATAGACTATTGCAAAATAATATTGATCATATTCACGAAATTCAAAAAAATATTTTTAGCTTTATTATGCATTAAAGTTCTTGTTATTCTTTTATATATCATATTAAGAAATACAAAACTTGATTACAGTTGTCATATTAGATAATTTATAAATTGGCATTATACACTTTTCATGTTTAATAATAACATGTTCACCAATCATAATTTAATCATCATATTGTGTATTTTTTAAATGTGCAATAATACAAATATATTAATATATGTCACAACTGCTACAGAACCTCTGAAACCTTTGACCACATAATAAATGATTGTATGGCATATGACAAAATCAGAACATTCATTTCTCACAACTGCCACATTTCCCTGAACAAAATATTAATATCAAGAGCTGCTTCCTGTCTAGGGATTATGTCATATCAAGACTTCCAACCTTCATCACTTATGCCACCTGGATGGTCAGATGTCACAACAAGTTCACTATTCCTTATCCCAAGCCTGAAGACATATTCATTTCTAAGTTGAAGGAATTTTGCCATAAGGACAGTATCACCTCATCCAGATTTTTATTTGACAACACATGGAGCCTAATTAAGCTGGATTAAACAACACCAATGAGCACATCAGACTATCTGTTTGCCTGAGCAACATGGATTACTTTTATTTTATTTACAATTGTATCATTCTTACATATGTATTTCAATAAAGTTATTTATACAAATAAATAAATATATAGTATTTATCTATACCGGCTTTCTTCATGTTGATAACATTCAAATTTCACATACTTTAAATGTTTAAATTTTTTGAATATTTATTGCAAAATTACAATATTTTCTTTACTTGTAAATAAAGAAGTTTATGTCTTAGCTTGTTTTCTAATTTGTTTCTGGCCATATTTGCATTAGCTGCTAATATAATGTTATATTTTTGAAAATAAAGTATTTTAAGTCAAAATAAGTTATTAAATAAATTATATTTCTTCATATCTAATAAATATAGTATAAATTATTTTTTAAAATATATAAAACTGTAATAAATTCACAAATAAACACATTTTTGCATCATTGAAAATTTCAATGTTGTTAAATGCCGAGTGTTTTACAGTCGTGTCAACAGACAATGGCTGGACATGTCAGGGAGGGGCTTATGTCTATTGTAAGAATAGGAATTTTGAATTTCATGGTTTTTTTGGGAGAATTTTTTTTTAATAATAAAATGTACTGTTTTACACGCATTTTAACATGTAATACTTATGAAAAAATTCACCAGGGGGTAAATTAGCCAAAAGACAAAATAATTGGTCCAAACTGGGTGAAAGGTTAATAGGAATTTTTTCTTCCCCCACTCTCTGCACATTCCTCACTTCAAACTCCATTCAGCAAAAAAGAAAAACATTGTATCTAGTAAAATTCACTTGAAATTTTGTCCATTTTTTTATGATAACAATACTTTTAAAATAAAGTTTGTTTTGTTAATCAAAGATAACACAAATTTCATGAACAATGCATAATAAAAATTAATTATTTAATAAGATAATTTTTATATTTACCACTCTCCTCATTTATCCCAGTTTAATAAAACATTGTAGAAATATTTCCTTTTAAAACATTTCTACTTTTTCAATAGATAATTCTTTAATTTTAAAATTATTCTTCATGTACACTATTCAATTATTAATCACTTGCAAGGTTTTCACAATTCTATGCATTTAAACAATAATCTACTTTGTGTTTAATACACATTTAAAACAATATTTATAGTTTTTTTATATGTCAAAGCTTTGACTAGGAAGTGAACCTGGGCCAGCTTGCTTGGAAGGCAGCTATGCTAACTAATAGGCCACCAACACTTGACAAACAATATTTATAGTTGACTGCTAATTCATAATTTATACTTTAGAATTTAAACTTTATAGAGCTCTTCCAATAATTCATATTTATTTCATTCCAAAATTGGCACAAAACTTGAAAAATATTTTATAACCATTCATTACCCTTTAAGGTTAGTAGATATATTATATGAAGAAAACATTCACAAATAACAAATAGGAGACTATTAAATATAAAGTTCATTTTCACACATTAGTTTGCTTGCATTCATCCTTCTTTTTTTAAATAAGAAGTAAATTTTAAAACAGTTTTTAAAGATTTTCCTTGAGGAAAAATGGATATAATTATCCCATAATAGTCTATGCTTTTCAGGATTAATCATTAAAATAACAGATTTCATATCCTTTCATTACAAACATACAAATATTATTAAAAATAAATTTCTTATGGTTTTTAAATGATTCATCTTCAGCATAGTCTCCTGATTATCAGTACATCTATTGGATAACTCACATTGTCTCCCTTAATTATCATAGTTCTAGATAGTTTCATATGCAGCAATAATAGGTAATATTTTCCAATTGTCACTCCATGATAAAAAATAAATAAAATAACTTCTTAAATATTATTTATCATTTTAGAATGTATTTTAACACTTTACTAACTAGAATGGAAAAAAATTAAAAAAAAAAATTATAACTTTAACTTTTTACTTGATTGGAAGGAAAATTTTTATAAATAATTACCATTTAAAGATTAAAACACACACACTCACTGACTACTCACCACCATTTATTTACATCTTTTATCACTCACAATTTGATTGGCTATTTCAATTTCAATCAAGAAAAATTTACATACAAATTAAATTTTACCTGCCCCCCCCCCTAGAATAATTTATTTAATAATTTTTTATATTAAATAATTTATCTGAAATCTCTCTTAAATCTTATATTTATATATAATTTTAAATAATAAAACTATTTTTTATTAACACAACATTAAAAAATATAAAATATTAAAACAATTATAATATTGATTTTGATACACTTTTTAACTGAAATATAATTTACAATACTAAAATTGATAGATTAATTTCAGCAACAAGGAACTAAAATTAATTAATTTGTCTAGAACATGTATGGATATAAATGAACACACACATTGCAGACTTTATGACATCATTGCTTAATATTTTAAAATAATTAAATGAAAATTATTTAAAATACATTATAAAGACTTACTAAATCTTAAATTTTATAGCTAAAAATTGTGACTTTAGTATTATGTTCTTAACTTTAATAATTATATATTAGTGTTATACTATAATTATATTTTATTATTACTTTAATTAATAAGTTTAAATACAATAGATTTAAAATAATTTAGATAAACTTTTCAGTCCATTAACCTTTAGAGCACTGATTATTTTATTGGATGAATGAGGTAAAAGTCGAAACTTTTAATTGGTCAATTGACAAAGTCAAGTGGCATTTCACAAACTCAAAGATCAAAATATATTCATCTTTTAATATCATATTCACTTTAGTTTTGTTTGTAAAAAGTATATTAATAATTTGTCAGGTTATGAAAATGAACAAAAGTTTTTTTCAAAAATAAATTGTTATTATATAATTATATAAATTTTCGCTAGCGGAAAATGTAAAATGAAATCTTACTCACCAATCAAAACATTTTGTTAACGTGATTTTCTTTGCCAATTTTAGTTGCAGAAAAGTAAGTAATTTTTGTTAAAAGTCTTAACTATTTTTTCTAACTAATTTTATTTTTAGCATATTTTATCAAAATAATTTATAATTTGTCAAAAAATACTGTTAAAATGGTCTAAAACATCCGTTTATCATTTTCAAAATGAAACAAAAACAGATCGTAACTCTTTACTATTTGGCAGCCATTTTCTTTGTTGTCAAAATTTAATAGCCAATAAAATTTAAGAAGGGGCATTATTTTTTCTTTTTTGATGTATTAGGCTATTTTTATTGATTTTTTACTTGTAAAATAATTCAAGAGCGGGCTGCATCTTACAGAACTTTTTTTAATCTTTAAAAAGAGCTCAAAATTGTAATCATACTATGAAAAGTGACTGATTTAGAGTGACATCAAACCACTTCCTTTTTAAATGAATCGGGCATGCAAAGTGTTAAACCTTATATTTTAACTTGCTTTAAGCCCCAAATTAATATGATAACTGTTTGAGAAAAAAATATTTTTTTAAAAAAACTGATTATATTAAAACTGACAAATAGCATGGTCACAATGTATATATTATAACAACATTCTGACTTCTTACGATCAATAAAATAAATCTTTTGATTTCTAAAATAGTAATTGCTAGCAAGTAAAATTTTATTTTATATAAATATATATTATTTTAATAGGATATTTTCATATAATTTTTAAAGGCAAATTTCAGCTATGCTGTAACTTGGAAAACACCAATAACAAAGTAGCATTGTGAACTAAATTTGTATCATTTTGTAATAGCATTTATCTGATTTATAATTAACCCAAAGGTAGAATTGCTTTTAGAAAATTATCACTTAGAGTTTATAAACATAGGAAAGTAGACACTTATACTTTATATTTCATGATTAAATAAAAAATTTTGATGATAATATTTTAGTTGCAGTTATATATTGGACAATTTTTATTAACTGCATTAATTATTAAAAGTTTTTAGAAAAATGCAAATTTTATTTAAAATTTCCAAATACCTTCAACTGTTAGCAATAATACACAGATTAGTGTGTAACCCTGTTGATCTGACCAGTGACATACTGTCAAGGGATCAAACCTAATGAATATTCAATTTAGGCAATACTTAAAGCAACTAGACTTTTTGTCAAAGGCAATAGTCAGAAAAAAATTCCATATACTTATCTATGAGAGTTCTCATGCCTTCTTACTTTTTTTAGGGTAAGATAATTAAATGGTTACATAGTAACTTATATGCTATTACTAATAATAGAATGTATTTCAAATATTCAAATAAAATTTGATGTAAAAAAAACAAAAAAACAAAACAATTAATACTACTTTCAAAAATCAAACTTTATTTACACATTAGAGTGGATACAAAAGCAATCAATGATAGGATAACATTGTCTATAAGAAAGTTTCAATGTATACATATAAATGTGCTATGCAAGCCATATATATAGAAATATCAAAAGTTGTATTAGAACAATAATTTAGTCTTAAGAGCAGTATAAGAAACTCATGATGGTTAATTAATGCAAGTATGAAAGAAATATAAGTAACTATAAATAAAATGAAAGATTATATTAATGCCTTAAGGCAGTATGTCATGAGCTTAATTAGTTAGGAATATAAAGTAATTCAAACTTAAGTATAAGGTTTGGAAATTTCATTGATTAATGATTATCCTGGTCCAAGGAGTACAGAGGACTATAAAAATATTTATAAGTTGATATAGTAAGTTAATTGTATAGTACACAATTAATACAAAGTTTGTGCATTAAATATATAGTTAAAGTTAGATTATTCTTAAGTGAAAGATGTAATGTATTATTTGTTTAGTGGATGGGAGAAAGTTCTAGTTTTGGGCCTAATAAACACATGAATTAGGATTCTAACCTCATCTGACTCCAGGTTTGGTCCATTATCCAAGGCTGACAAGTTCGTTTATCCTCTTCTTTCATCTTGTAGAGGGATTTGAAAAAAACGATTAATCATCGAGTCATCACAGCCATGATCAAATATCATGCTACATCTGGCAGTCCAAATTGAGAAGTTAATGAAAGTGGCCAGTCTTATTGTTCCAAATTGACCCTTTTTAATTGCTGCATTAAAAGAAATGTTAGCTGGGTCATTGCCATTTATCTGGTCCAATGTTATATTACGGGGATGAGTCCCTGAATCACATTCATCCAGAATGTGGCCAATTGACTCCTCCTGTTTGTTACATAGGTGGCAAAGGGGGTTGATCTTGTAATCCCTTTGGTAGTGGAGAAATGCCCCAGTGGGGAGTGGTCCAATGATGATTTTTATTAAAAAATCAACAAATTTTGGACTCAGTTTGATGAATTTAGAAAATCGAGCGATTTCTATTGGAAGTATATTAACAGATTTAGTTTTCCCAGGAAACATTAATCGATAAACCTCCCAATATGATAATTTCCCCTGAAAAAGGGAACCCAATGATTGGAAGTTTGAAAAATTACTGTAACTCGCTTCTGTAGCCAAATGCTTCTTAATATAGGCAGAGGTCAATCAGTAGGCTCTATCTTTTCCTTGTGGAAGGGGCACTCCGTATCAGGATTATCCTTAAAAATCTTGAATAGAATATTATGAGTTCATTAGAGGTAAAAAATCTTCAGTGAGTGAAGGCTAAGGCCATTAAGAAGTTTGGGTTTTTGTAATATGTTGAGGCTGATGATGGGAGTCCTGCCTCCCGAACAAAGTTTTCTGCATAAGGTTTCAATTTTTTGGATAAACTTGCACATAGGGAAAAATCCTGCTAGATAATGTTATTTTGGGCAATACTATAGCATTAAGTAGTGCTACCTTCCCCAATAAGGACAGGTAGACCTTAGATAGTGATGTTACTGTAGAATTGACATTAGTTAATAAGGAAGCTTGGAGTTCTCTTCAAAAAAAATAGTGCAAAATGTAATGACAATAATACTTTATATATGTAAAAATGGAAAATATCTCAAGTCCTAAATATGTTAAAACTAAACAAACTTCTCTTATAAAGAGTTATATATAATAATTAGAAGATTTTTGGAGATTTTAATATGTAAATATTACAAATTTAGTGAGAATTTTTCATGTATATTTTTTTAATATAAATCTACTAATAATATAATAAATGAAAAAATTAAATAGCCTTTGTAGAATAAATTATTAATCACCATTCTTTTATAGAGAAACAATGAAACAAAAAAGTATTACTTCTTGGCAAATTATAGCTAAGGAAAGTTTCAATTCTTGTTTTTTTTTCATGTCAACTGCTAAATTTGTAACTGATGTTATACTTTTTGATTGATGAAAAAAACATCTTTTCACAACTTTCTTTTAATTTCCCCACTTTGTTAAAGTTAAAGGTTAATTTAATATCTGTGGAAGATAACTAAAAATAGCAAATCATTTACATATTTTTCAGAAGTTTAATTAACTTGTGCTGTGAAATAATTATTTTAAAAGAATACATTTATTACAATAAAAATAAGACACAGCAAAAGAAAATATATTGTTTTTTTTTTAAAAAAAAAATTACTTAACCTCCATTTAATTTAATACTGTATTTTAAACTGAAAGTATTTAAAATAATATTTAATATTGTAAAACAAGGAAGTATAAATTAAAAGGAATAAATGTAAGCGCGCACACACCTATACAGTGAAGTTATTTCAACTGAAAATCAAATATTTTAACATTAATAAAACATTTTTCTGTCTTTCAAGATTACCAATGTAGAGTTTATCTTTATTTATTTAATCTTAAAGATATTAACTTATGAACATACTATTGCTGATAGTTAATTTAAACTAAATACTTTATTATAAGTATGAAAATTCAACATTAACATTTGATATAGATTTGGTGGCACTGTCTTTAATGCCTTTATAGGTTATAATATATATAATACTTAAATATATGTATATTGTCTATATTAGACTAAATGTAATTATAAGGGACTTGAACTCAAACTTTCAAGCTCTCTACATCTCTCCAATTCATCTTATGGCAACGGATACACATGACCACATACATTTGAAGAAGATAATAATCTCCAATAGACATATTTTGTACACAACCAGCACTCATCAGTTTGTCCAGATAATCATCTCCCACACATATCTACAAACAGTGCCCAGTTTTATATTAAGATAGCAAATATTCAATCTTTACTGGACAAACTTCAGTCTTCTCCACTGTCCCAAATCTTCAACCAACCACTTATTAAAAATCTGAGAATGAAATGCTCAAAGCTCTTGTTAGTGCCAATATTATTGTCATACCCATGTTGACCATGTGTTATCAGTTGTATAAGATGGATTGGATAGACATAGAAAGCTTGAAAGTCTGAGTTCAAATCCCTTCTATATTTGTGAGCGTGTGACATATTTAGGTAAAATTCATAATCATCAAATTTTTAAGCCAATACAGAATTAATATGCTTGGTAGCATAAAATAAAACAGTCAAAATGCTTAAATATCTTGTATATTATCTTTTTAAATTCATAGAATAAAGATGATATCTTGATTTTATAACTACAAAATTGATTAATATATAGATTAGCAATGGAGTTAAAATATATGAGCCACTAAAATATAGATTTTTTTTAATGTCAGACATAAGAATATAAGTGCATAGGTATGAAAAGAAATAAATATGGAGGATGAACTATCTATCCACCATTATCCATGATTCAGACTAAAGTTAGAATGAAATATATTTTTCAAGCTAAAGCAAGCTTAGAAATTTTCTTTCTTTTAACAAATTCATATCTAAACAATCTATCCATACTATTAATAATTATATATTTTTAGCTAAAGAGTAAAAAAAAAACTTAATGTTTTTTCTACTCAAAATATAATATAGCCTGATGCATAATGTTTTCCCTTTTACTTTTTTTTTCTAGAGGATGCTGGAATGATTTCGCTCTGTAGAATATTAAAATGTTCTTATATATTTGTATGGATATGTTGGGAAAGAATTTTAAGATTTTGTTGCTTGTATGCATTTTTTTTTTTGTTAGGCATATTTACAAAATTTTTTGTTATTATTTTTTTTATTGTTTGAATATTAAGGATTTTAAACTTCTCCCTCGATAATTTAATATACAAATTAAAAAGCATCTCGCATTACCGCTATGAATATGAGGCAAATGGCCTCGAAAGCGCTTAGCGTATAGTAATTTTTGAATCTGTATAGCTTCTCCTTCAAGTGTTTTATACGCTTTTTAATTTGTATATTGTTTGAATACTAAAATTATGATAGTCAATTTTGTCTTTTTTTAAAAAAAAACGATGTCATTGTCTTAGAATGGTCAAGTATTTTTGTTTGAGAAAATAAATTGATTATTGTAGCCAAGAGGGTCAGCAAGGGAAATGAGACTGTTTTAAAAAGTATGTGGTGAAAAGTTGTTAGTCATGTAATCGCAATGAGAGAGATTATTTGAAAAGCGATTCTGTTAAAAAATAATAAGCATCCGAATCCTTTTATAACAATTGGTTTGAGATTTTTATAGACAAGAATGAAAGAAAAATCATTTTGCGTAAAAATAGATAATTGCTTATTTCTCAATAAAAATAAATTTACCAATGTGTAAATACTTATAATAATCTATTAATATATCTTTAAAAATAAAATTATTCTTTTAAAACATAAAAGAAATAATCTTATTCCTACATAGCTGGGATTTGTTTTTAAACATTAATAGTTTATTGAGTTCAAATATCGATTTTGTCAGTTGCTATAGCCACTAATTATAATTAAATTATTTCTAGTGGCAGTGATTAAATTTAATTCATGTTATGAAAGTGAAATAAAAAAATCCGCATCTTTATCATTACTGATAAATAAAAGTAATGAAAAAATGGGTATTTGTGATTATATGCAATTAAATAATTGTTAATAAATAATAATAATTAATTTGTATAAATTCTTTCAAATAATAATAATGCAAACAGTATTTAATGAGTTTTCTATTTTTTTCAAATAAATAAAATAATATAACAAACATATACATAATACTTGTATAGATTTATTGATCAATAAAAATCAGTGATAAATTACGTACCAATTTAGTTTGCACTCATTGCCATTTTAGACAGGCAGAACGCACAATCATTATTGACACAATCAAGTGGTAAATGATATTTGGAAATATTCTTAAAATTAGTCACAAGTGTTCCAAATATTTTGTTCAGTCTACATAAAAAATTTCAATTTTCATTGGAAAACAAAACAAAACAAAAAACATCAGGAATCTCAGGCATTGTTTGTTTATCCTCAAGTAAATATATATATAATTTAATATCAAAAGGATGAGCATGATAGATCACTCTGTGAAATCAGCACGACTAATTATAAGTTCACCAGTACTATCCAGAAATAATAATCATTCATCATCATGAATGATTAGCAATCAAGAATAAATCAACAGTTAATCTGGTGAGTGGAATTAGAAAAGGGCCTACTATAGACCAGGCTAACTATTGAGTCCTTGCCAGGTAGGCAATTATTTAAACCTTAATTTGGATACACAAACTTAAGGGCTAATCCATCTGAATATGTAACTACAAAAACAATAATACTGGGATATTAAAACATGCTGACCATCATCAATGCTCTGGTCACTTATCACCATTAATGTACCGACCAACTATAAACTTAATTTCTATTAGAGACTAAACTAAATAAAATACAGTGCATGGACTTTGAAGAATATACTCTTTGTAACATACAGAATCATCATCATCATCATCATCTGGATACCCATACACTAAATATATATATATACCCCCTATTCTCTTTAGATATTATGCATGAATCTAGCTCAGGAAGCAAGAACTCTGTAATTTATTACTGTGAACAACAGGGAAATAAATAAATAAATAGAAAAATATAAATTTCCAAAAATAAATTATAAACTGATCTTAATATTTTTTATACTCTAAATCAATTTCTAAGCAAAAAAACTATTTATTAAATGTACAGCAACATAAATTATTAAACCAAGACAAAAATATGACACAAAATGACTAGTATCTATTAAAATCAAAACCATGTGGATATGATTTTAAATAAAAGAAAACAGTATTTTTCACTTGTTTGTGTTCAGCAATGGTTTTAAGGCTTCCCCTGGTGTCCAAATTAGCATAGAGTGCATACTAAATTGGTTGCACACATTACCAGTCATAATTATGAGAAAAATGTTAAGAATCAGATTAAAATTTTAAAACATTTCTAAAAATATATTAGTCTTAATTAAATATGTACCATCTATATTTATCCCTTTCAAACAAGAAGGTATCTATGTTTTCTTTTTATAATAATTATAAAAACAAACTTTGAGAAAAATTTTGAATAGTATAGATTCTTTACTAAGACAGATGATTTATATTTTTTGAAATAATGTAATGTTGCAAATTAATAACAGATTTTTAATATTTTCCATTTCCTAATGTTGATCTAAATCATGGATAATATATTTAAGAGAAAAAAAATATTACTCATCACTGCCTTGCCAGAGGTTTAAAAATATATATAACATCAAGTTATGGGGAAAAAATATAAAGATATTGCACTGACATATTCATTTACATCATAATATTTTGAAGACAAATTGATTACAAATAATGAATGATAGTAACAAATTTTGTATTTTTTGTTACAAAAATAAGGAAGAAGAGAATGAGAAAAATATCAAAAGTCAAGTACAACAATTTTGATAAAATCTTGCATTAGTTACTATTTGTAAATATTGTTTGAAGATCACAGTGATTGAAAATAAATTGTGCATTAAGACATGTTTTTTTGAAAAAAAACACCTAAAAATGAACCGAAGACAAAAGATTACACAACATCTGCCTCTTGAACAGGAATGTAATTGTACCTCTGGTAAAGCAACATACTATACCAAAAATATACCACCAGGTTCAGTACATGAGAAAACTCTATCCTGATATTAATTGACATGTTCTTAGAATATCAGAAAAAACATCAGAAACTCTATAAAAGTAAGCAATCCCAAATACCTCATCACAGGGATAGGACTTTGTTTAAATTTAGGGAAATAGTCAAAAAATAATGATACTTAATATTTTATGGTTTCTCCCTTTGTTTTACATACATCTACCTAACAGAAAGTTATAATCATTTACAGAATAATAATTGGATGAAAAGTTAGATAAAGTACTTTAGAAATCATTATTATAATTATCAGAATTTTATTGAGGTTTAAGTTCTGTGACATAATTGAAAAGTGCATTTACCATTACACCACAATACTTTCTAATTATATAATTGGGTTAAAATTGCATAAAAAATACCATAATAAGATCTGAAATAAAAGAAAAACATATTCACTTTTTTTCACTCTTTTTTAAAATAATCAAAATGGACAAAATGTGGGAAAATTACTGTTGTTAACTAGTGTAATAATTATAACAATCCATTAAAATAGTTTTATATTCAGGCAAAAATAAGTGATCTGATTTTTTTTTCAGACTACTATTAAGGTTAAGATTATACTGTAATATAAGAAAGATTAAATAAAATTTAAGTTTATAACTAGATAAACCTGCTGACAATTGGTAGAAAATTTGGGAGTTTGTGATCTCTAGTTTAACATTAATCAAATATGGCTCACATTTAAAAAAAATATTAATCCTTTTATTATAATAATATAACACCATTGATACCTTGACTAATCATCAAATTTCATAACTTGTTCTAAAGGTAAATGTGCTTCTCAGTCATATTTAAAATTCTAACTTAATCATTTATATTTCACTATTCCAGTAAAATCTTTCTTAACTACTTACTTACCAATGCTATTTGTAAACTATGTGATGAAGATAAGAAACATCTTTTGCAGTTATATCAACCATAATGAAATTCATATTTTAAATAAAAAACAGACAAATCTCCCAGTTTGAAGATATTTTTCATTCACTCAAAATAATGATCAACATGATATAATTTTTTTGTTGATTATGAAGATTTATCCTAAAAAGAAATGATGATGAAAAATATAAATTGTTTATTTCTTTGTATTGAATATAGGCCAAGATAAACCAACCTAAAAATAAATATACTAAATTCAAATTCTTTGTAAATTATGATAAAGGATGAATCTTTAGCATCTTCTAAACTTTAAGCTTGGATAATTATCAAATTATGAATTTCAGCCAATTTAAATATCTTAGAAACTTTTTAAATAGAAAATAGACTTTTAGGGTAAAGTGCACCAAAAATTACTATGTGTGGCTTATCCTTTTATCATCTTAAATATCAGCCTTTTTATCAATTTGAAATAACTCCTGCAACTATATATATATATATATATATATGCTATTTTAACTACATTATTGATAAGAGACTTAGATACCCCATTAATACAATATAGAAATATTAGAAATATTAATTTTCATAAAAATTCTAAAAATATCATGGCAAGCTAGTTCATCAATTTCCTAATGTGATACTCCAGATTCCTTTTTGTAAAATCACATTTTTATTAAATTAGTCATGTGAAACAAAGTTTCCTAAACTTCAAGATGGTGTTCATCAGAAAGAAAGACTTTGTTTGTATTATAAAGATTAAATTAAACAGATTGCAAAAAAATTCCTTACTGATTGTTTTCACTTGGAAGATAATACTCACATTGAAAGCTGCTTTTAACATCAAAGAACTTGCCATCATAAGATTAAGTATTTTTCTCTCATTTTCATTATGATTGACCAGGTGCAAGTCTACTTTCGAGAATAGCTCACTCAATTCACAGCAGGCATATATAGCACAAGTTAAAAAATTCAAAGACTGTGATAAAATCTTGGCCGCCTCACAGTTATTTGATGAAACATGGAATAAGGTTATTTTCTGTTGAAATCCTGCAAAAGCTCATGACACCACAAACATCATGCAATTTCAACCAATTATAGAGGTGTACAGTCTCATATAAATCAATGAACAATTCAATTTGTCTAAATAATGTATAATAATCATTGTAACAAGCTTTATCTAGTTTATTAAATACTAATTGATAAAAAAAAGATATACATACATTGGAAAGCCACCTTTAGGCATACTGCTCAATTATTTAAAAACAGGTAAAGGTTGCTACAGTAAAAGATAAAAACAGCATCAAAAATATTGAATAAACAATAATAAACCAGTTTATTCTATAAGTGAACACAATTGGTATATATAACCATCCCATAACTCATTTCAAGTTTTATCTTTTTCTCTTTTTTTTCACTTGGAGTAAGAACAGTCCCACTCATTTAAGAAGAGTTTTTGCTGCTACTGATAATGATTCATATAATAGAGTTGTTATTCTAATGCATAACTAATATACATTTATTATCAGTTGCTATGTGCCTTCTTTATCAATACATTATGCATTATCATAACAAATCATAAGTTTTGGCTTAATAAATTATATAATTAGCAAATTACTTATTAACAGAACCACACTACAAGATTACATATTTGATTCAATCAACAAAACATTGTTTGTTAACAATAGCTTGCAACCTTGCAAACTTTCGGTTTGAATTGCTTTCAGCTCTTCTATTATTTTAGTTTAGAAAATGCTTCATTTTTTTCTTTCTAGTATATATATAATTATTAACACAAAGTAAACTTTTATTTAAACCTAAATTTATTTATAAAAAAAAACATATCTATTGACTTTAGATATAATTGAATACAGTTCAAAATATGCACAAATTGTAATAATAATTAAAACAAAGAAACGAATTTATGTATAAGAAAAGTAAAGTTAATAAATATTATATTACATATCTATGACACACATATAGAGATATTCGGATGGACAGAAAGAAATATTTTCTGATAGATAGATAGATAGATAGATAGATAGATAGATAGATAGATAGATAGATAGATAGATAGATAGATAGATAGATAGATAGAGACAGACAGACAGACAGACAGATAGATAGATAGATAGATAGATAGATAGATAGATAGATAGATAGATAGATAGATAGATAGATAGACAGACGAAACGATATGTATAAGGACTGACAGAAAATAGATAAATAGATAGATACATATTCAGACAAATTGAAACTGCAAAGAAATAGATACATAAATACAGATAGGCAGATTGTATACGTATATATAGAAAGATATAAACTAGAATTTAATCATGTTAATGGATAAAAATTAAAAATCAGAGTATCTTTTGAAGTGTTCACATCAACTAGTTTCCTGAAAACAACATAAAAAATAACTAACAATGATTTTATGTATTTATTACTTTTACAAATGGGCATAATTTTTTATCATTTAATTAGAATCATTTTCTGTTTTACAAACCCTTGCTTGTCAAGAAACGTTTTTTTATTATATTTGATAAATTGGCGGTGGGGATAAAATTCAATTTCCTATCATGTTTAATCTTATTCACATGATAATTTTACATTTATTTAAAACCGATGAACTTTTCGTCGAACTGCTTTTTTGTTAAAGAAGCAAGTTTAATCAGCCCATAAAATAATAGATTTATTACATTATAATTATATTAAATAATTATTAATGAATGACTTTCAATTTTAATTTATTATTTTTTACTTTTGCAGATTTATGTCTTTTAAAATAATTTGAAAAATTTATCACTCTAAAAAAAGATTTATCAGCCTACAATTTTCCCATAAACATTTTGGATATCAAAGATATATTTAATAAGTATTCAGCATAACGGCAAGATGAATAACTAACCCATTAATAGAATAAATGTAAAAACATTATTCACGAGGTCATGTGATGTTCAAAAACCATCATTAGAGATAAATATATTTACTTCAGAAAATCTTAGTTTTCAAATCCATTATTCTACCAATGCACTAAATTTCAGAAGGTAATAAATACTGTGACAGAACATAAATATTTTGAAGATAAATTTAAAACTTTTTAGTTAACATACTCTTCTTCAGCCCTACATAAATTATTAACAGATATTTATTTCAATGTGATATTATATGTTCTACATGATGTTTTAACATGAATAATAGCAATTCCTACATCGGGAAATAGGTGTTGTGCACTATTAAGAGTAAATAATCATGATTTGGTGAAAGATTTTCAAAAAGGCTCCTTTGGCAATATTAGATTGGCAACTTATGCTAACTTTGTCATCTGGTCAGCACGAAATAGAGTAACTTTTGAAGAAGGAATTGATTACAATATTGAGTTATTATACTTCAAATTGCTAAATGATGCTAAGGACCATGCCAAGAAGACATGCTAAACCATGGCTAACTGAACAGACTTGGAAACAGGTTAAACTAGGGCCATGCCTTGCCTAGTGTAGTGCATACCTTATATACTAAACAAATTGATATATTAGTGACTAGAAATTATAAGAGCCCAAAGGACCATAAAATATCAGGATGATAAATCCTAGGAAATGAAGGTCGCTAAGGCTGAATAAATTAATAGAAATTTAGGAATACATAGAAGGGAAAGTGACCACCCTACAAGTGGTATGCCATGCAAAACAAGAAGTAAGCATGCCTATATATATATATATATATATATATATATATATATATATATATATATATATATTTATAACAAGAACTGGGAATGCTTAAATGGTGAAATAGACTTGTACAATTGGACAATCCAAGGACAATATTCCCACTGCAACTGAAGTGATGGCCTTGATTCTTTTAAGCTTATGCCTCCCAAATAGTGATGAGGCATGAATAGAGGTGTTCTGAAAGTTTAACATTGCAGTTGGATATAATAAAATTTTTGAATAACTAATGGAGAAATGGACATGTATAATTGGACAATTTTGTGAACAATAATTTAAGCATAGGAAGTTAGGTTTATGTGTGTGAGTCTGGAAGGGCAGGTGAATTTTGTGTCACTGCACATCTGAAACCATAAAAAGCCTGCTCACCTATCCATATGTTTATACTTGAATGTTTAAAAATCATATGCACAGAATCAATTATATGGGTGTGGATGCGCTTGACATGCACCGGCACTCCCTAAATTTGTTTGTAACAATTCTTGTTGATTGCATTGTAATATCCAAACTTATGCCTCTTGAATTGTCTTGAGGTACAAATAAAGGCACTTGAAAGTAATCATGATTTGGAGTACTGAAACTGAAAAGTGCACTGGCAGTAAAAGTTGGAATCTGCTAGATGAAATATGTTGAATGTGCTTGTGGACTGTTGAAAAATTAAAACATAGTAACAGTTAGTTTTATTATAAATAAATTTAAGGTTAAAAATAAAACAAGTTATATATGTATAAGATTTGAAATACAGGCATTATTATAACTGGAACTTTAATTGTAAATATGGGGGATTTAACTCAGACTTTCAAGAAACCTTCAACTATTCACATTATCTCATACAACTGATACACATGATTACACACATGTAGAAAAGAAAAATAATCACCAATATATGTATTTCATGCTGAACCAACTGATGAGTTGGTTCAGCATGAACCATTAACTCATAAGTCTTAAAATGTATACACTTTCTCTTTAAATGCTCCACTGATTTAGGAGTCAAATTTTGATGGAATATATCTAGTATAAACATTGATTGCCAAATTGTAATGGTATAAAATTTATGAAGTCAATGTTTCAGATCACCCCATGAATTGAGGCACCAAATTGTAATGAGATAAAATGTTACCATGCAAAACTATAATAAAATAAAATGTACATGATCAATTTATCTAATGTATCTTACAATTTGCACTAAATTAAAACAATCTAAAATGAAAACAATACTTCAAATAATCCTATAAGTTATAGTACTTAAATTGTAAGAACATAAAACAAATGAAAGATTCTTATTTAATAGATCTACAAATACAATTAGTAAATCACAATAAGTTATCCTTCAAATCAATAAAACTTAGACATTAATTTATAAATCATAACTACCATAATATGTATAGTATTATTAATACTCTATTTTAAACAATTTATAAATATTGACAATTCAATATCTAAATTAAATATAAACTACATCAATAATCTTCAAATCTAAATAAATTAAATCATTCTAATTAATATGATTAAAATAATGATTTCTGGGTGTACAATTATCAATTTTATATCATCATAAAATTATCAACTTTCTAATTACATAGGTTATTGTAACATGTACCCAACAAAGAATAGTTTAGATTAATAACTAACATCCATTTATAATCCCCTTCGTTTGCTCTA
Organism: Epiperipatus broadwayi; assembly: GCA_028023455.1. NCBI lineage: Eukaryota > Metazoa > Onychophora > Udeonychophora > Euonychophora > Peripatidae > Epiperipatus > Epiperipatus broadwayi. The sequence continues at coordinate 3,378,977 of JAQFVV010000012.1, read as the reverse complement.
AATAATTAAAGCACTTATATTTTATAAACGATCAAACTGGTTCGAATATGGGTTTTTATCTGAAATAACTTTGTACATAACTATTAATGTAATTATGGTGATCATTTAGATCATTTAATTATTTCTAAACATGCAGTTATAATAAATTTATCAATCTATTATTATATAAAATGCATATCTGCTCAAATAAAAATATATTGAATTCATAAAAAAAAAAAAAAAATACATAACATTATATGTGATTACCAATCCAACCGTTTGATTCCGAGACTAATTTATGATTATTTATTATAAAGTGTCAAGTGTAAATCAATACATAACCACTATATATTAAAATTTTATTAGCCAATCGGTTTGCATTAATAATTGAAATGACGAGCGAAGCAAGTTTATTTGTTGAATTGAATTAATATTTATTAACAATAAATATAAAAAAGGCAAACGAATAATAAACGTTTGTGAAATACATTTAATTAAATATCATGAAATATATCATTCATCACAGATTATTACTTATAAAAATAGGTGCTTAAACTGCAAAAATTCATCTATTTTAATGTTTATTATATAATATTTAAAATTTATGTAAGGCAAAAATATTGTTGCACACACATACAATTTAAAATACAAAAAAAGCTATAATACTTTTATACTATTCACAATATAATAATTTATTAAGATAACTTATAATAATGAGTACGTTTATTCCCTCACTTTATTTTCAAAATATAATATCAACAAACAACTATTGCAATAGAGTCATTCCAAATCTTCAATACTCACAATATGTATATTATAATAATTTATAGCCAAAGAATAAACATGATATGTCAAGCGTTGTTGGCCGAGTGGTCATCGCACCCGTCTTGCAAGCAAGTAGTTGGTTGCAGACAGGTGTGGGTTCGCGTCTTGGCCGATGCTATGACATATAGAAAAAAGAATAAACATGATATTTTAAATTAAAATTTTAAGTATTAAAATTTAGGATATAAATTTTAAATTTAAACTAAACTAAACTTTCTCCTATTTCATATCCACAAACAAACAATCAACTAACTTATATTGTAATCAATAACATTAATAAAATATAATACAAATAAATATATAAATAAAACACAATAATATATGACCTGAACACTGTCATTCTACAGAGGTACTTCAAAGAAACACAATAGTTTGAATGTCTATTCTGTGAGCTTTAAATAAATCTATGATGTCCATTAATCCAAATGAAGAAAAACGTATTATAATAGTTATCCAAAAATAAAGTATACTTGTCAGATTTCAATACTCTTGAAATATTGAATTATTTTGTCCTCTATTTAACAAACATTTAGTATTGTAATAGCATTATAAATAAGCAGATGCTGATCTCCATTTATGATGTATATAAAATAGAAAAAAAAAAGGTTTTAATCTAATATTAAAATATTCTATCCGCATTACAAAAGGGTATATCAGTAGGTAGAAATAATCATCATATATAACAATATATTAACAATTTTGACGTTTCATAATTAAAAGATTTTGTTTAAATGTAACAATCATGTTTCTGCCATTTTATTACGATTAAAAAGATCTATATATTCTTTTCTGTGATGAAATTTGAATTTTTTATGATTTTTTTCTAAAATACAATTTTTAATTTTTTTTCTCTTTTTTTTTTTTTTAGATTTACTAACCATAAAGTTTTTTAACGGCTGAATTGCATTCTCTTACCGCTTGATATGGATATGAAATTAGTATTGTCTGTATTATACGTAAGGCTTCTTTTTCTAGAAGTTCATTTTCATGGCAGTTCAGATTTGGAAGCTGCAATGTCAAAAAAAAAAAAAAGGATTGAAGTCATTTTTTATCTGCAAGGACAAATGTGGTAACCACATCTAATGCTTTAATGACTCAGTGAGTATTCAATTAGTTTTATTACTTATTTTTTTATATAATTAAATATATGTAGAAAACAATAAATATGCTATACAAGTTTAGGCAATTTACATTGCAATGATATTAAAACATACACATCCAGACTCAATCATATACCTATATTTAGTGCAATAGGCAAGATATATTATGATTTTATTTATATGATTGTTTTTGTTTTAAAATAAATTTATTAAACATAGTAACATAGTAATATACAGTTGAACTTTATAAAAATTTACATAGCATTCAGAATGAAACTTGAAAAAGTCAATGCAGAGAAAAGGGTATCTTAATAAGATTAAGAGGAAAATAAAACTTTTACCCAAGTATCATCATGTAGACTCACAGGCGAAAGCAGAGAGTCTCGCTGCTTGACTTGGTCAAGAAGCTTAATAAAGACACTTAGAGCCGAGTCCTGAGAATGACCAAAGATGAGCCTGCAATGTGTCAACCATAAAGAAAATGTTATAAAGATAGATAATATTTTATGATTATATGATTATATGATTGTTTATATGCTCATTCGATTATTTTTATGATTTTATTTATATGATTGTTTATATGCTCATTCGATTATTGCATTATTACAGTAGTGCTGTATTCATTTGTTATGATTTTGTAATAATCTCTTGAATACAGACTTTCAAGCACCCTCAGTCCTTCACTCTCATACACCATAATCAGTGCGCATAACATAATAAAAAAAATATTTTGTTGTTTATTATATTTTTTCATAAATTGCAATTTACTAAAGTTTTCTTTGCATAATATCTCATGCACTGTTCTTACTGTTATTTTTTTTTCCTCACTAAAATCAAAAATTTCTAACAGATCTCTGCATGAAAGGACTAGCAAATATCCTGCATGGAAAGACAAGATCTGAGTCTGCTAATAAAAATGAAAGTCACCAATCGTACAGTTTTTATAATTTTTACTATAAAAAATTATCTCAGGTAAGACAAGTCATATATCAATTTTTCAGCATTTTATGATAAATGTGATGAAGATATCTATGAAATGGTTATTTTAACATTTAACTTTCAAAATTTAGAATTTGTGAACCAATGTAAAAATAAACATGTTTAAAAGTATTAAACATCTCTTTTTTAATATTTTTTAGAGATAATGATTATTTTATCAGCTTTATTACATTTTTTCATATTTGATGATTCTAATAATGTATATACTTTTATATTTACTGTATTCAAATAGAAGATATGTTATAAATTATATTTGTTGTAATTTTTTTAAAATTAAAGATGGCATCTTGGACTTTAAGAGTTAACAAGTATTCAGAAAATGAGTCTGGTCTCCCAGACAAATACAATCCTTTTTATTCGATTAGTTTGTAATTATCAAGCAAATATTCATAAAATAAAAATAAAATATATAAAAAAAATTGGATATGTTTCAATGAAGGTCAAGATGTTAAAGAGTGAATTCAAATCATTCATTCTTTTTATAACCTTGTATAAATGACATCATTTTCATCTTTAAATACAAAGTTATGCTTGTTCATCCTGCTATTCCAAAACTAAAATTTCTTTTACAATAATAATAATAAATAAATAAAAATATTTCACAATGATTACATATAAAAATTATTTACCTTTAAAAACATAAATGATACCCTTTTAATAAAAATTAAAACAATTTACACTGCATTCTTACAATACTGCATTGAAAAAATATATTTTATATACACCTGGGTCTCATTTTACATGATAGATAGGTTCCTCAGAAAACATGCGCAAATGAAATCGCACAAAAATAGACATAACTTACATTGAAAAAGGGGGGATGCAGTCTGTACTTTTTCAAAATTCGCGTAAAAGCAAAGCACCAACGTAAAATTACTTTAAAATTCATGCAAAAAAAAATAAGGAAATAAAATATGACTAATAAAAAATTTCAAATTTGAAAAAAATTGATACAAGACAAACTTTTTTTAACTATAATATTTAATTTTATTCAAAATAATATATTTTTATGCATAATTTACAGTACAGTAATTTACATTTTTTTATACACGTTTCAATTATTATGGTTTTCTGGTGACAACATAATTAGTAATTAATCTTTGAGACGATGATTTTATTAATTGTTTACGAAGCTTGCGATATCCAGACATACAGCCATTTAACTCTCATTGGAATTTAAGAGCACATTAATGATTAGTGTCATTAATAAGAAAATAATAATTGATTACGTTCTTTTTTAAAAAGCAAAAAACAGAATGTGATTTAAATGCAAAATTAACACGCACAATGTTTGAACAAATTTACATTATAATCTTGTAAAATTTAATATGTGTATACATAAAATGTGGAAATCATGATTTTAATTTCATTATTGCATAAAATCTTACTATTATAAAGCACTGAAAATATTGAAATTACTAAGATGAAAGTCGAATTCCAATAATGTGCTATTACTTTCAATATAACATAAGTGCGCGAAATTTATTATTTAAAGTAATAGCGCATTATCGGATTTCGACTTCCGGTGAAACATGAATCGCATAACTTCAAAATTGTGTTAAATAAGTCCGCGTAAAAAGAGACCCAGGTGTATATCATTCCAACTTAAATACTTCACCTATAACATAAACATAATGACATATTCATTTAGGAAATTAAATATTTGTAACATTTATAACTGACTAATTATGAATGTCATAAATAAACATACACAGAATCCAGACACAATAATAATTTTATTAAGATTGTAAATTTTATTGTGAGTGTATCTTAAACAAATAGAATTAATTTGTTAATTTATGTAGTAATAATAACATATTCATTGCTTTAACATTCCATTGTCATAGCAATCATTTCAATACTTAAAAATTAATGCATTCCATATTAAAACTATTAAGAAAATTTTTAAAAAATAACTGAAACAGAAAATACACCAAATTATATATATATATATATATATTGCAAACCCTAAGTGTAAAATTCTGTTGTTTAATGCTTTTAGCTCACTTGATGAAATATGAAGGGAAGTCATGATCATCATCAACCATTATCAATCCACTGCAGGATGAAGGTCTTTCCTAGTTCAATCCATCTTTTCTTATCTTTAGCTTCTCTTCTCCACATCACCCCTGCACACTTTCTTATTTCATCCATCTCACATGTTGTCTCTTTCTGGGTCTTTTACAATCTCTTGGAATCCAGTTTAAAATTTCAATTCATCATCTATTATCATTTCTTCTAACAATATGTCCATCCCAACTCCACTTCAATCTTTTAATTTTTTCAATGAGGTCAGTAACACCTGTTTGTGCTCTTACCCATACATTGCATTTTCGATCCTTTCTTGTTACTCCCAACATTCATCTTTCCATACTTCTTTGAGTGGTCTGAAGTCTCTGTATTGCTCTTTTATTAAGTGTCCAAGTTTCAGATCCATAAGTAAGAACTGGCAAAACACATTTATTAAAAACCTTCCTTTTCAAACACATAGGCATATTTCCTTTTAGTATCAAGTTATTTCTACCAAAAGCACTCCAACCAAGTTTAATTCTATGATTAATTTCATACATTATCTTTCCATCTGTATTAATAATCTGACCAAGGTATTTGTAACTGTTAACTTCTTCTAACTTATCATAATCAATATTTATTTTCATATTTTGAGAAAATCTATTAAACATTACTTTAGTTTTTTTAACATTTATCTTTAGTCCCAGTTTCCTACCTTCATATGATAACTCCTGCAACATTTCCTGTAGCTATAAAGCATTATTTGCAAAAACAACTAAATGACCTAAATAATCTCCATTTACTTTCATTCCTTTAACTTTCCATTTTAATCCACAAAATACTTCTTGCAACACTGCTGTAAAATTTTTTGGAGATATGGAGTCACCCTGCCTTACACCCTTTTTCAATGTTGATTTTCCTATTATCATTATGTAATCTAACTGTTGCTGTTACATTTTTATAAATATTCATTAAAATATGACAATATCCTGGATCTACACCTTGATGATCCAATGCTTTAATCACTGAAGAAATGTGTATAGAATCAAATGCTTTTTCATAGTCTACAAATCCTAAGCATAGTGGCAATTCATATTAATTTATCTTTTCTATAATTTCTCTCAATACCTGTATTTGATCTACTGTACTAAAATCACTTTTAAATCCAGCTTGTTTCTCTTGATTGGTGGAAATCCAGTGTTTTCTGTAGACGGTTTGTAATTATCTAAAACTGATAAAAGACAGATAGATCTGTAATTTTTAATGACTTCTTTATCACCTTTTTTAAATATTAATATTAATACTGCATTCTATTATTTAGACATTTGGTATATAACTTTGCTAAAAAAAAATTTATTTCTTCACCTGCTTCTTTTAATATATCAATTATAATTCCATCATTATCTGGAGGCTTCTCTTTCTCCATAAATTTAATTGCATGTCTCACCTCCTCATTCAAAATTTTATAGTAATAAAGAACAAGTAGAACAAGTGCCTCCTATACCTATTATATCTTCTGAATTGCCCAGAATTTTGAAGGGAAGTATTTACTGATAAATATGAGAAAATCTGCTTAGTTAAATTGTTTACTGAAATTGAAGTTTGGTATGTTATATTATTTATTATATTATATATTTGTAGATTTTAAATACCATTACATATCTATAACCATTAGATAGATTACTTAAAGTATAATTTTACATTTATTTTATTTAAACTTATTTTTTCCTTTTTTTTTTTTTGCATTTCCTTAATTAATTAATTAATCCGTTTTTTATAAAAAAATTATTTTTTGTACAATGCTTATATAACACACTTCAACATCAACAGTTTCGATAGTCTGAAGAAGATTGCAGGGGCAATCGAAAGTGTTGATGTTGAAGAGTGTTATGTAAGCATTGTACAAAAAATAAAAATTTTATAAAAAATGGATTAATTTGCATTTATTTATTGATGATGCATTTTTTCTGAAAGATTGTCTTATGCAAAGCAATTTATAAAGTAGTATGTTTATTGAATGTACTACTTTTTGTTTTAAAAGTAATAATTTATTAATTTATGTAATCTATTTTATTAATAATAAAAGTATACAACTGATTCTGTGCATGTGAGTATATAACTTGTCCATTCATGTAATAAAGAATGCATTATCTTAGAATTATGTTGTGTTTTATAATCAATATATTGACCCTCATCTGACCAATTCATATCCAACTATACTAAGCTAGATATAAGATCTAAATTTCAATTTGTAAATAAAATCAAAATCATAATGTTTAACATGAATAGAGACCTGTAATTAAAATATTTATAATGCACATTGCATGATAAATTTTATATTTTCTTTTATATTGAAATGTGTACACACACACATATATATATATATATATATATATATATATATATATATTGTAATCTTTTGAAAAGCATCCATAGGAAGAATAGCATATAAAATGTAAAGTATAGCTCCAAAATTTTAAATTTATGCATTAAGATGATAGTAATAATTTAACTTTGGTATAATAGGAATAAATCATAAAATATATATAATTAAAAAGAGAAATTAGTAGAGATGTTATAATCATCATTATTCATAATCATTTGTACTATAACCCATTATATAATTTTAATATACTAGTTGTAAATCTAGATAAGCATGTTATGCATAAATTTGCTTTTAATTTATTTTATTGCAGGTTTCTTTAGAATTTAAAAACATAAAATTGCAATCAAGTAAAGAAGAAACAATTATTGATTACAAGATAATAATTTATTTTAAAATTATCATAATAATAATATATTTTAAATATAAGTATTTATTAGTAAATTTTATATTTAAATTCAACTAATATCATATATTAAAAATATAATGAGAATGAAAATTTTAGTCTTAAAGATATGATTTGAATTAATTTCATTGTGAAATATTAATTGATTTTAATTACTTTAAATAGAAACAGAAAAATCTTCAACTTAAAAGTTGTACAAGTTGATTTAGGATATTGACCAATGAGAGTTTAGTAAGTAGTTTTCTGATGTCACTTTATCCTAGTGTTTTTAAGAAAAAAATATAGCAGCAGCTTATTGGAGAGGAAGATTCAAGAAAAATATAAAGCAGATGTTACTCTTAATTTATTTATCCATAAAAATTATAAAAGTTAAAAATATTTCAAGTCTTAAGTAATAAAAATCATCTTTAAAAAGCAGTCTACTGATATAAAATATTTTAAAGTAATTATTAACACCATGGAGTAAGTTAAACAAATCTTCATTGCAACAGAAGTGCCAATCTTGATCATCCACTTATAGCCAAGATAATACCCAAAAAAGTTTGAAAAATAAAATTTGTTATTTTAATTTTTTTCTGAGATAACCACGAGAAAGAACAGACAACTATATTGCTTCAAAAAGAAATGTAACTGCACCCATGTAAGAAAGCATTCATTTATCTCTATTAAATTAAGTGTTTTTATTAATCATAGATTAAATGTGGAAAACAGATCAAAAATTCCTAGAAATATTTTATAGAATGTTAAAAATAATTAATTAGTCTTGAGTGATGAATGCAAGAAAAGCCAATTTTTGTTTGAAATAAACATTGTGTATGTAAAAATAATTTGCAAAAATTTGAAGAAAATATTTAGTCTATACTTAATAATAAAAAAAAAACAGATAAAACTTACATTAAGATTTCTTATATTTAAGTAGATTAACTTTTATTATAGTATTTTAAGAACTGAACATTAAAATGGGAAGGATAAATAGAAAAAAAAATCTTTGTAACATTTGAATGGTAGATGATAGTCACAAAGATAATGTACTACAAACTAGAAAATTAAATGAATTTATCCAATAGTTGTTTAAGACTAATGAATAGCACAAAAGGAAAGAAATCAGGAAAGAAACTTATTGATGACTTATTTGAACATGTTTAAAAGTTTGTGCAGTATGGAAGAATAAAGTGGAGATTTATTTAGAATATTCATTAAACTTTTTGTAGTGAATTTTGAAGAGCATAATTATGTGCATGCAGCTCAAAAACTATATGGGAAGGAAGGATGCATCCAATTCAGGACTTTTGTCCCATTAATTGTGCTTGTGTGTCTAATGTTTTGCTTATTATGCATGTATTTTAGCAATACGAAACATCTCAACATGTAAGGACTGGTAAAAGTCTACAGGGTAACATGGTAATATTAAACTGAAAAAAAAATTGAAATGAGTTTTAAAGAAAAAAACAAAGTGAAAAGGATTTCAATATCAAATTTATTAGTAATAATTTTCTTGTTTGATATGAAATACAAATGCAAAATATTTTCATAGCAGTGATTTAAAGAATTTATGTTTGCAATCTAGTATATAATGTTAAAAGTATGCTAAAATATAGAGGGTACCTATGAGTTATAATGTGAGTGTGTGTGTGGGGGGGGACTATTATGTTTAAGTAGTATATTCTGAGTCAGTATAATTTTTTTAGATAATTAAGTAAGATAACATACATTAAAAAGTATCTTGAAGTTATTATTGTTAAATGTATTCAACTAAAAGGAATGAACTAATAAACATAAATAAAATCTGATAGGATTCTCAGAAAAGGATAATAAATTTACAAAATGTAATATTTATGAGAGTACAAATGAATGAATGTTGACATAAGACATATCATGATCTAATTTATTAAAAAAAAAGAAAAAATCTGATTAATATAAATAATAGAAATGGATTATTTGTCTTGTGACATGATAGCAAATATAGGTAGGAAAATATTTCATGGGAAATATATTCTATTATTGGTATAGAATTGATAGAATATTAGATGCTGAATACCTTGCAGGAAAAGGTGAGTTAAAATTCTGAGATAGGATATATAAAATAATATCCGAATGAACTGATGAAGGGTTACCTGGGATTAATCTTTGTGATACTCAGATAGTTAGTAGGAAAAAATAGGAGTATTTTAGGCAAAGAAGTGATTGTGGTATACACTGTAAATTCTTAGAGCCAGGATAGAATTGGGATAAGTTCATTAAAAATGATTACCTACCAAAATATGACACATCATAAATAAAGGAAAGCTCCATCCCTCCATTAGGATAGTAATTAATAATACCAGTGGCTCATCTTTCTAAGGTTATAGTAAATGTTAATATAGTGTGCATTGAAGGGAGATACAATATTATAAACAATTGTATGAGTTCTCTTCATAAGCCTGGAAATTTTAATTACAATTTGATTTAAACAAGGCAAAACTCTCCATACAGTAGTGCCACCCTGTGTCAACCAGAGTAATCAATGGATGCCAGAAGGATTGTGAATAAAATTCCTATCTAGTACCTAGTCATGCAATATCCCCAGACTAGTTTCTGACTTGTGGCCTTCATCAGTTAGGAGCCTTGGATCTGAGAGCACTGCACTTAGATCTTAGGATCTAATGCAATCCTCCAGCAGCCACCTTTTATCTCTACTTAACTACAAAACTATGAGAATGAAATTGAAAACAATATTTTCAATCTAAACTCAATAGCTTATATAGTCATATGGGTCTGAACTCAGTTCAGCAGCCATTCATTTTAGTGTCTTTGGCTCTTTAACAACCATAGCCACCACTATCCTATTAGGCAAGATTGGTGTTAAACCACTAAACATCACATGATCACCATGTCTTCTAGTAGCACAGAATTGTTATTAAACAAGGCAAAACTCTCCATACAGCAATGCCACCCTGTGCCAACCTGAGTAATCAATGGATGCCAGACACTCCTCACTGATGAAGGCCACATGCCAGAAACTAGTCTGAATGGATGAGTAGGCACTAGATAGGGATTTTATGCACAAGTCTTCTGGCATCCATTGATTACTCTGGTTGGCACAGGGTGGTACTGCTGTATGAAGAGTTTTGTCTTGTTTAATAACAATTATGTGCTGGTATAAGAGATGGTAATCATGTGATGTTTAGTGGTTTAATACAATATGATTTGTTTATTTATTTATTTATTTATTTTGTTTTTTAATTATATGTCTATTTTCAATCATAGCATATCATCCAAAATCCATTTCATCCATAGTCCATATTGTCAGGGTTAAGAAATGATAATTATGATCTTCATTAATATGGCCTTCTCTTTGAAAAGTTATCAACTATAGAAGCCATTAATTCTATCATTTTGCTCTATATGGTTTAGGGCAGTGGTAGAATATTGGACTCTGGTATTCATGGTCTATTGATCATGACCTACTTCTGTGCCTTTTACTTTCAAAGGTAACCTTTATTAATAAAAGATTACAAAAATTTTCAGGTACACTTACCCATTGAGGATTACACAGTGTTCAATGTAACAAAGTAAAATGTACATATGTTCAAAAACAATTACAACCATAAAAATTGCTATTATGTGATTAATGCGTATCTGTACCTGGACTGTACCTGGACTTACATGGCCTGACCATTGAGAAGTTAACCATCATCCAATGATTCTACCCCTGGGGCCCCAAAGCGAAGACCCAAATGCTTCAGCTGAATAGATGGTGAAGTCCAGCATTGCACCAACCACCACAACAGGCAGCGAGGTCCAAGGCCCAAGTTCACCAAGCAATAAACTCCACAGCTGAGCCATGTCAAGACCACTCCAGATACCTCTGTCTCCCAATTAGGGGACCAAATGAGCAGGAATCACAATCAGTCTACTGGCCCAAAACCAGCCCATCAGGGGGCACAGAAGCTGATCAGAGCAGGAATAGCACTGAGACTTTAACCATGTACCCTTCCGGCAGGTATTCTGGATAGCAGCAAAATTGTCAACAGCCCGCACCATAAACCAGACACCTAACATTTTCCACCAGCTACCCCCAAGGAAGAAAAGAAGAGTGCAGATCCATGCCCACAAAATATTACAAGCATACACTTTGTCAATGAACATTATATGCCAAGTATAAATTACCATTAGAATTATTGAGCATATACTTTGAGTTCAAGTTTACATGTATAGAAGTGCAAGTAGTTTTACATTGATATAACATTATTCAGAATGCATACGATTTATTTATTAATATTTAAATTATAATAAAATTCATATTAATTACTCCTGAAAGTCATTCAGTTAACATCGATGGTGTCTCCAGCTTTATCTCAATTTTCCCAATATATGATCTTAATGTCTTTTTTAAATTATAGCATATCATCCAAAATCAATTTCATCCATAGTACATATTGTCAGGGTTAAGGAATGATGATTATGATCTTCATTAATATCGCCTTCTCTTTGAAAAGTTATCAAATATAGAAGCCATTAATCCTATCACTTTGCTCTATATGGTTTAGGGCAGTGGTAGAATATTGGACTCTGGTATTCATGGTCTATTGATTATGACCTAGTTCTGTCTCTTTTGATGCTTGAATTTCTTACAAATTCTTGAGCAAACATCTGATTATTTCATCTTATATTGTTAAAATTATATTATAATGTGCTACTCTCCATGTTCATCTATAAAAAGTTAATAAACAATGATCCCATTCTTTCAAACATTAAAATAAATGGCATCATTACTTATGATTTTTCATATTGCTTTTCTTTTCATTACTAAAATTATACTCTTGATTTTTTACAATTCAATGAAATTAAGATCATTGCAAAATATATCTAATAAACAAAATAAAAGTTGAATAAAAATATATTTCTTCTATTGTCAATATATATCAGAGGACATTGATTAATAAATCCTTGTTCATTATTTCTAACACATAATTTTCAGCAGTGAAAGTAGCATTACTATCTACCATCTATTGGTTTATTGTAGTTTTCACTAGGTGGCAGAGCTGTAGTATGAAAACTAAATTTCTAATTAAAAGTATTGTATACAGTTGTGTTATTTAGCATTTTATTGCTTTTATGATAAAGTATAAATTTTATAAATATTAATTATTTAAAAACTTCATGTCTTAACAAAAACAAACTCAAAGTTTACAATTTCTGTAGTACACTTATTTATGAAAAATTTGAATTGGAAAAACATCAGATCATTATGTTTATCCATATGCTATGTGAATATTTATAACACATTTATTCCCAGTTGTGTTCAAAATCTAAAGAAAATGGTTTGCAATTTTACACTAATAATTTATTCACAAAATAAAAGACAACAAAAAACAAGGTTTTGTTATCTTCTAATATAAACTTAATTTTTACTTCACTGCCATAATATAGCAAACAGACTACAATTAGTGTGGCCAATGTTATTTACAGATAATTTTATATGTTAAAAAATCATGCTGGTTTGTCCATCATTGATTTTTAATTGCATATAGAATAATTCACAAAATGTTTACAATACTATGATAAATGTTTATTTTTAAAATGATATTACAAAAACAATGATAACTATATTAAACAGGCAAAACTCTCCATATAGTAGTGCCACCAGTTATGGGCTAGCATAAGAGATGGTGATCATGTGAACTTTTATATTACTATTTATAACCAAAGATCACAATTTGTGAAACAGAATAAAAAAAAAAAATCTTGTTAGATTTAAAACATAAATTTTTTGAAAGAAATAATAATAATAAATACATGTGGGGTTCGAACTCAGACTTTCACACAACCCACCCCTCTCAGTACCATCTTATATTGCTGACCCACTTGATCACACACATGTATAAGATGGAACTGAGAGTGGTGGGTTGTGTGAAAGTCTGAGTTCAAACCCCGCATATATTACATATATAAATGCAGGTTTAAGCCTGTACAATGCATTAATAATAAATATAACAAATTTATGTTTTTTAATGAATCTATTAAACCAATACTCCAAAATAAATTATATTTATAGATTATGCTAATAAATTAAATTTGAAGCTTGGTGACAAATTGTATTTAATTTCGCTCATTAATAATTTTAAAAACAATAACCTTATTGTGTTTGCATTTAATTATTAATTTGTTTAAAACAGCAAGTATACAACACCAGCTTCTAGGGCTTTTTTGCTATTTATTGTTGTAATTATTTGAGTGAATTTGCTCCAATCTGTTTTATGTTTTAATCTGACACAGTCAAGAATAAAGATTTCAGAATAGCAACATTCATATTTATTAACAAAAATAATCTCTAGCTTTTGAATAAATAGATTCCAAGAAGAAAACTTAGATCACAGAAACAAAGCTAAAAATAAAAATATAAAATATGAAAATAACAAACAAAATCAATTAAGATTTATCATTGTAAGTATTTGCTATATATATATAAAATGGGGTGGTACTTTAGAGTAGTGTTGGAATGGAGATTAAATGTTAAAACATTTACTTGAATAATGCAAGAGAAAATATCTTCACATCCTTTGAATGGTTCTTTTGTACTAAATCTAATATTTAATTGTTTGACAGTCACATGACCTTCTAATTAACTAACCATATAATTTATTTATTTTATAAGCTAAATGATAAAATGATTCATAAAAATACAAATACATGAAGAGTTTTTTTTTTTAATCATCCCATAATAAATGCTTAAGCCAGTAAAAAAAAAAGTCCCTGAAATGTCTTAGTAAAATAAAATTCTTATATATATATTTATTTATTATATATAGTAAATTGAGCAAAAATAAATTGATGGTTCTTTATATCATATTTTTTTATAATTTTTTCCAAATCAATTATTGTCTTTTACATTTTAAAATAAAATAGTTTTTTTATTTTTTATCATATATTGATTTAATTCATAAATGTTTAGTAGTAGTTTTTCTATTTTTTTTAAAAATTATATATTGAGACTGTATGTGTGTGCATATATAAATATAATATTTGGCCTGAAGTTAAAGAAAGATAAAACTGGGATTTAATTTTAAATCTGGATTATAGATTGAAAAGTCAATTTAAGACTACAAGAAGATTTTACAAAAAACATTGACAATTATGAAAAATATTAAAATATATATTCATAAATTCAATGAGATTGCTAAAAAATTATTAAATTTGTGTTCATTCGCTTTCAATTTAGACAATACTATATTTTTTTATTTTCTTTGGTATTCAAAATTATTCTTAATTCTAATATATGTGCATTATCATTATTCTAATACAAGAATTCAGATGTTTTTTCATGGCCTCACAGGTCTCTATTTTCATAGTATATACATTAATTTAATTAAAAAAATGAATTGTTAACAAATAGTTAAAATCTGAATTATATGTGGATATTTATTTATAAGTATATATAAATAAAACTTTCATTTCTATATTAAAAATTTATTTTTACTAATTTAAAAATGTAATCAAAAAATATATTAACTTATTGTGCCAAATTGTTATTTCACTAGTATGTAATGAAAAAAAAAGGAAACACCTTTAAACTAATTTTTAAACTCTAAAAAATTTCCCACTATCAGCATTATTCAGAATGAAATAAATTATGATTTTATGTTAAAAATTGATTTTTAATAACAAATGAATTGTGGTTGTAACTTTTAAAATAAAAGTATTATTTCTTTAGACATATAAAAAAAAAAAGAAAAAATATAGGGACCGGTCATTTTGTTTATAATTCAATTTCATAAGAAATCCAATTAATATTTTTCTTCTACAAAATTTTCAACTGGCATTTGAGTTAATACTTTTTTTAATAACACATGAAAGACAAAACCTCACAATAATTTCTAATGCCAAATTATCAAATTATTGCATCATCAGGGTTTAATATTCTTAACAAAATTTTATACATGATTTAAAGCTTATTCTTAACCTGTGTAAAAATCTCAATTTTCTATATAGTAAGTTTTATAAAAAAATATTGCAGTTTTTTATATTAAAAATATGATAGCAATTATAATATCTGTACAGTATTATGTTTGACTTTTAATGTTTTAACATACATCTTATGATCAATTTGCATTTATCTGGAAATGCTATAAATGTGTATATTATCACAAATCTAATATTCATGATTCGATATTTAAAATTCATTTTCAAAAAAGAAAAAACAATAGTTTTTAAATAGTCAAAATAAGAGTCATATATCACATGACCCTATCTCTTAAGCGTGTAAGTTATAAAAAAAATGAAGATTGCCAATTCCTCTACAAGCTTTATGACAAATGCTTAGCCAGAGCCAGCACTTAAAATATCTGTCAGGAACCCCTCCCCAAATCGTCAGGGGTTTGGGGAGGGGTTTAGGGAGGATTTTGGATCTGTATTAAGTTTTTTAGTAGTAATAAAAATAAATATTAATGATTTATTTACACAATGCTTATAAAATTTGCACTAAAAGACTATTATATTCAAGCAAAATAACAATCAGAAAGTGTGATAAAAATGTAAATATGATTTAATAGATATGCTAGATATCAAATGTTTCAGAGATAGTTATTTCTATCTTATCATATTCCTTTTAGCTGAAGTTCCAAAAGTGTTATGTAAACAGTAGATTTTCTCTACTATGATTTTAAAGTAGTAATCTACTAATATAAAAAAGTAAGATGATTATATATTGATATAAACTATATCAAAATTTATGTGCTTCAATGTGAAGTGTTTTTTTCCAAAATTAATTCCTTGGTGTATTTATGTGTACATGTATAATTGGACTGTTTTATTTTGTTACACTAAAATCTAAATAATTACAAGTTGCAAATAATTAAAAAAATTAACGTTTATCTCAAAGCATGTGATTAAGTAATTAAAATTTTTTTTTTCTGTTTGTGTGTTTCAGCTTAACTTTTTATGATAGAATTATAATAAAGTAAAACAAAGGTTAGAATTATAGTTGTGTTACGATTTTAAGTTAAAACAATATTAATTCTGACAATGTTTGTCTAATTATTTTGAGCTTCAGGCAAGAATATAAGATTAAAAATAAAATTGGTTAACATATAATTGCAGTTATATTTATCAAACTAAACAGATAAATAAATTTATGTAAAAAGGTAAATATGTAAATATAACTATCATGGTAAATAAAAAATGGCTGTTTTGATACAATGAATATTTATTACACAATATTATTAATTGGCTAAATGCTTGCTAATTATGGTTGATGATACTCTGTAGTGAAGATGATCATTAAGTTTTCAGTACTTCAAAATCTTTCCCATTTATTTTTTCCATTTTTGTATAGGTTTTTTGAATACTAATTGATTATACCCATTGCGTTTAATATAGTGGTCAAGAATATAGATTCACTTTGTAATCTGTTTGTTAGAAGTTTTAATAAAAACTGAAACCAGAATGCCTGTAGACAAAATTTGGGTATGTCAACTTCGGTTAGATTCTAGTTTATTCATTGTATATTTTATAAATGGGCATAATCTATACTTTTCTTTGGAAGTTGGTAATCTTAGAGCAAGTTATAACTTATAAAAATTCTGAAGCAGCTATCTCTTATCACAAGTGTTGATCTTTAATAATAAGAATAAATATATTATTTGCTTATATAGTATAATTGAGATTGTTGATTATACATTATCAGTCATTACATGGATTTGAAGACAATATAAAATACAACAAGTAATATTGTCAGTTATAATTAAACAGTACATTAATTTATTTTGTTGGATGTACTTTTTTTAACCATATAACTAATTTCTATTCACAAATATTTATATATTATTTGAAATTGTACATCATTATTTTATCAAAAGAAGTGTTAACCATTATGATATTTTTTATTAAATAAAGTATATCATAATCATCATTTTCAATTATTATATTATTAATCCACTGGGATACAATATATAATGTCAACAGCCAATCTATTATGTCCATTTCAGTTTCTTAATTCTTGCAATAATGACCCTCATGCTTGTTTGTTCTTTCATTCACATATCTCATTTCAAAGTCTATTTGTTATTTTTTACAAACATCATTCTATACTTCTAAGTGTATATATATATAAATGGTAAATCTGATTCAGATTTGCCGTTTCACAGTCTGACTTACCTAATTATTGATTTTACTAACATTTGCTTTTTTTTTTTTATTCTAAAAAAATATTTTAACATTTTTTTAACTATCCTGAATAAATCCTAAAATTTATTTTGGATCATATATATATATATAATTGTACTAACAAATTGTTATTTTTTTTTCTCTGGGAAGAGATATGGGCTGTTCCTGGAAGTACTGCAATGCCAGGTCAACCCGTGGCGGAGGCAGAGCAAGCCCCTAACTATCCACCTAATTCCAAAAATCAGTTTAAAATTCTGGCGCCCATTAGGGAGCGTATCAGATATTAAGCTGATAAGAACAGATACTACACTTTGATCTTAGCCAAAAGACCAAAAAAAGAAAAACATTCAAATAATTAAGTTTGAATTTTTTTATATATATTTTAGATATATATGTTTAAAGTGTTTTATTTTTTTAGTTCAAGAATCCAAGATGGCCTTTTTGAAAAGATTTGTACCTTGATAAGAAGTTTAAAATAAATGTTTAAATTAAAAGCATTGATAAATTACCAAAATCCATTCACTGTGGAATCTCTATTCATTTATTAGTAGAGATTCTGCATTGTTATATAAATTAAAAACTAACATAAAATTATTTTGAAATATATTGATCCTTATCGGGGTTCAAACTTTCTAAAATTAGAATAAAAGAATGATTTTGATTGTTTTTAAAATTGAAAATGATCTGAGGCAGCAGAAATCGAATACGAGTAGGAAGTGAAAAATAATGGTCCTTTTGAGAAAGAGACCAGAGAGAGACCAGAGACCAGACAGAGAACAGACAGAAAGAGAGTTGTAGAAATCATGCCATGATGATCGAGTAGTAAAAAGGGTAAATCACTGCCCTTTTCTTCCTGAGACCTGAAATCTTCCGTTATGCTGCTGTCCAAACCTGCCTTTAAAAGAGCCATCTGCCACCAATGTTTGCCCATAGAACTCATTCTGGAGAACTCCAAAGAAAATGCCGAAGAGCTTGAATACTTCCATCAAGATGTTTGAAACTATTATCGTAAGAATATAAATGTATTTTCATAAAGCTTTTAACTGATTTTTTAACCTTTTCTTTTAAATTATAATATTTCATTAACTCAAGCTCACCATAATTTTAATATTTTGATTGATTGACTATGAATTTATTTATTTGTTTTATATTAATCCTAGCATGAGATTTCATGCTTTGATTTTTTTTATTATTTTGACTGGCTTCACTCACGGGGACTCAAAGAAAGTAATTTGCTAACAGAGCAAATTATATTTACTAGGGGGAGTTTTTGCACAGTATGATTTAATTTTAAAAGTAAAATAAGTTAATCTATTTTATTTTCATGAGTGAAGTTATGTCAAATATATATATATATTTCTAAATAAACATACCATAATTTTTAAATAAATTTATTATAGATTTCCCGGAATGGGATTCTATTATTTTATATTTCAGTAATTTAAAACAGAATAAAATATGCTATAGATTTTGACCTTGTAACAGCGCCGGTGGATAGCGTCAGTTAATTATCTTGTTTTTTTTTTTAAGTTAGGAAAGAGGGAAAGGGGGGATTTTTTCAAGAATTAAATTCCCTTATTTCTACATGTATGTTTTTTTTTGTAGGTTAAATATTTATATAAAGAAGTTGTTTACACAGGTTGATCTCTATGCAGTATTAGATCATTTTAAGGCTATGTAATTTTAATCCATTCGTATTTACTGATTATAAGATCTCTGGTTAATAAAGAATGTTGGGAGTATCATGGACAGACCTAAAATGGTCATTCATTTGGTGTTTCGGAGTTAGCTTCCACTTTTGTATACGTCTGTGAATCGGATAGCGTGGCTGAGATAGAGTGGGTTTTCCCACATGATACGTGTATAGGCGGGGCATGTTGGCTCTCCATAAATCCTATCTCATATCGGTATATGGACACAAAATGTGGACATATTGATTTTCCCCTTTTATTCTTCATTGAAATAGGCATACGAGTGTCCGTAATCCGGCTCGTATTTTCTTACTTATGTTTCTTCTCTCCTGTGCATTCGTATATTTATTAACCTGACATTGTTTGCTTTTCATTTGCCTATCTAATATGTAAGCCATAGGGAAATGATTCTACTGAAAGGATCTTTGACCTGAGTAATCGACTCTTTTGTTCATTTGCATAATTAGTTAAAATCGTTTGATTTTGGCTAATTCACGTTATATTTTATTATACATATGATTTTAGTTGTAAGTCCAACTAAAGTGACTTGTTTGCTTGATAATTAACTGATCTATTTTTTTTTATTATAACTGCTTACAGTTTTAAAGTTATTTATAAGCTATGCCAGCAAGGTTCACTAATGTCATAAAACATTAGTTATTGAAAATCTAAATTATTATCTTTTATAAAAAGAAATGAAATCAATTTTTTTATCTGTTAGTGAAGTAAGACGTCAAATTAGTCTTCTTATAATCGTCTATTTTATTAATGTTTTTTTTTAAAATCTTATATAAAGAATTCATTAAAATAGTCATTCTTATATATGTGCATTAGGCAGATGTTTAAACCTACTGCTATATTACAAGCTTGTACTAAATGTGCACGAGGAATTTTGAAATCCGTGATCATTTAATTATAAAATAATTTTTGTTATTTTAAAAGGAGAATAAATGTAAACAAAAGTAAAGGTGTATAAACTTCACAAAATAAATTGTACAAACTCAATAATGTCAATGTTAACCGCTAATATAAATAAAGTCATCATGAATTCATATAATTATAAAGTTAATTTAAAGATTGTATTTTTTGTTTTTAGAGCTTGAGTTAAACTAATATGCAATGCTAAATGATTTTAAATACATATATAACTAAAATCAAACTTCCAGTGTTTTTCGAATCATTTTATTTACTTTTATTTTAAATAAATTTTGATTTTTAAATATACCTATCAACCAATCACCCAAGTTCTCACTAAAATATATAATTAAATTGAATCTCATGCTTTAAGACCCAGCTGCCAGCACAGTGAAAGTAAAAGAATTCGATCATATCATCGAGAAAGGCTATTGATTAGATCTTTGACCTGGGGATATAGGTAAATAGGGCAGAATTCATGATGTACCTGATTTATATATCTTGTACATGGTCAGACTCGAGGTACTTTACCTGTATTCAGGGGTTTGTTGAATCGATGTGTATTTTTTGACCGGTACAATAAAATATATACTTTTCCATCCGGTTCTTCGTTACACCTTTACCCTACCTTCTCTTTTTACTCTCTACTATACTAGTTCAATACTAAACACTACGGTTTCACAACAATAAAGTATAAGACCATTTATAGGGCTTGAAACTTGCTAAACATCTAAACATAAGATAGACTTAGGGATGATTACAACAGAGATTTTAACATTGAGAAGTATTTAAAATATACTTCAAAATGGCATTGCTATTGCAAAAACTCTCCTACTCCCATCCTATTATAATCATTAGGAAAATCCCCAAACAAACAATAATTAACATGCTGTTTTATTTAAATAATGAATTAAATGCTTTTCTATAATTTAAAAATCTTAAAATAAAAACATAAACAAAATTACATTAACTTAATATAATTAATGCTATCCTATGGCTACCTCAGGAATCATAAGTATTCTATTCGAAAATATAATCTAACCATTAGATTGATAATTAAATAATTGAATCACAATAGAGATTTTACTGGGATCCAACCATTTAAATAAAAGCACATTTACTATTACAAACTATGATTAACTTCCTATTGGAATAGCTAATCCAACTATAATAATAATATTGAGATATGGAAATTAACACTCACTATCTACTCATTACCTTCACTTAAATATTCCAATTTATTTTCTGAAGATTTATTCTCCTACCTATCTTAATCACAATCCCTACAGAATATTTATTTTATCATAATCAAAAGCTTTATTACATAATTATTATCTACAAAGGCCAACAGAATTAAATACTTTTTCCATTTACTTACCATTCACCCACTCTAACTAGATCCTTTGGAATTACAAACCCTAAAATATATCTGATGAGTAATTTGTACTCTCAAAAGACTATAGTACTTTAAATTTATGATATAACATATATTTCAATTTAAATTGCAAAATTAGAATGTGATTCTCAAACGTATTACTGATTTTTATTATATGCCATCCATTTTGTAATACTTAATAGTATTTTTCACCTGCTCTTCCAGATTTCTTATATCCAATAAAATATGAAGTACCATAAATTACCTTCAATATATATATATAGTTTAAAAGCAATTGATAATTAAGTCGATTATCAATTATTAAACATAACTCTTCAAATAAGACATGCAATCGAAATATGATATGTATAATTCTAGTGGATAATGTATTTTATCGATATGACATTTTGATAAAAATGACTCTCAAACACAATGAAGCCAATATTACAAAGTTAAATCAATATGGTGTTTTATTTACAACAATACTAATAAACAATAAAAACCATATGCAAATTAGGTTAAATACTTCATTAACAATAATAACAAAAATAATAAGCATGAAACTATTTATGCATTGATAATAACTTATTTACATTTTTTACAAATAAATTTAATACTTATGAGATCCACTTAACCCTTCCCATAGCTTATATCTAGTTCTTTTAAAATTATCAGTTTATTATTTTATTATTATGTATGCTTTCATACTAATCTGATATATTTGCATCATTAATGAGTTATCTGATCTTCACAATCATTTTCCATATTATGTGACTTTTATAACCTCCAATACATTAATTATCTTGTAATAGTAAATTATATTTCATATTTAAAAATGGGTTTAAAATCTTACACTCCAATCTTATTAACAAAGTTATTACTGATGTGATAATTAAAAAAATAAAGACAATATTTATGATGCATTTAAAATGAATAATAAAGTTACGATTCTTTATCACATGATAAAATTCATTTAATTCAATCATTTTCTCTCTCTCATACTCATGTTTTCTATTGATCTTAGATTTCAGTTATTCTTATTTATATGGTCATTTATTCAAGTTTTATCCAACTATATAGGACCTTTGATCCATACACAAAAAAATCATCTTGGAATTATTCATAAAATAAATTTCATGTGGGTTTGTATTTCCATATTTCATGATCTCAAAATATAGAGCTAATATGATTAATATGTATAACCATAACTATATGTAATGGAATCAGAAGTAACTACTTTCCACTGAGGTGTAATCACTAATCAACTATAAAAAGATAGAATAATATCACTTTATCTTTTAGTTCTGATTCTGTCTATTGTTTTAATTTATACACAGAATAAATAATATGAAATCATTATTTAGATATTCAGAGGATCTAGATAATATCACGTTTTAACAACCTCCAAACATTAAATAAAAATTAACTTTTAATAAATGTAACAATAAATAAACATAACTTAATTTTGCATAATTGAAAAACAGAAGTAACTGCACACTCTTGTTTAAAACTGTATCAATGCTTAAATATTAACAATGCTAAAAGATAAAGTGACGCCATTCTATCTTTTCATAGCTGATTGGCATTTATCGAATTCAGTGGAGGTATACATATATATAGTGCCCTTTTCTATAGGTTGGTAATAGTTCATAACAGTCAATTACTAAAAATTTTAAATTTGAGAATATGTTCTTTTAATATGGTAATCGTATTAAGTTAATTATATTATAAAGTACAATTTGAAGCTAAAGAAAATATGTAGTATATAAAATAATAGCGAATCATTTAAAAATAGTTAAGTAAAGCTTAAAATATTGTTGCATATGGTTGCAAAAGCTGGGCATATTAAATAACTCAGCTATAAATATTTAAAAGTATATTTAAATGGTAGATTTTAATAGTTTAAAACTTATAGTAATAAATGTTATATTTTAAATTTATAAAGTCATATTTAATAATCTAATAAAAATCGTATATTTTTTAAAAAAATAAATTTTATGATAGTGAAAATTGTATTTAGTTCTATATTTTCTAAATTGTTCTTCCAAATTTTATAATTATATTATAATAAGTGTAGCAATTTTATAAATTCAGACAGAGAAATAGATTGAAAAATTGTCTGTCATAAATTTTATTAATCATGTGACTTGTCTATTACATACTTTCACACACATGCTTGTTTGAATTAATAACAAAGTTTGAAATATTTTAAAAGATTGCATTATAGAATTGGATATAATGATTACCTAGCATAAAGCAAATATTAAATATTAAGTTAACTATCGTATAACATGCTTAAATGATGTAATAAAGACGAATACAGTTATAATAAAAATTAAATATTTTGTTTAAATAAAACTAGATAAATTAAATATTAAGAGTGGAATAAATATTAAATGTTATTTTAAAAGTTATTTTAAATGATTAAATGATTTAAATAAAGTAATAATTGAATTAAAAGTGATGTTTTAAATAATATTTCAAAGTTTCATTACGTCATAATTTTTATTTTCAAATATAATTCTGTAAAACTAAAAATATATGTAAATTTGTTCTCAAGCTAAAGTAAGAATCAACCAATCAAATGAGGTATTCTTACAGACTATAAATATGAATTGCACGGGGGTATCAGGGAGATTTAATAATGTATTGAAACCAGAGAAAGGTATATTAGCAGCTATCAAAGAGATAGTATTTTAAAAATTTTTATTTTAGTCAATTTTTAATACTTTCTTATAGTTTTATTTGCAAAAAACTAATTGATATTTTTAAAAGTATTTTGCAAAAGAGAGTTAAAAAAATAATATATTTGGGAACTTTGTGAAAATGATTTGCTAGTTTTTTAAAGTACTTGCCAGGATTATTTTATCTGAATTTTGACCTAAACTTTGCAATGAAAGGATGGATATACTGTAGAATAAAATGCATATAAATTCTAATAATATAAAAATGTTTTTGGAATATTTTGATACAGCTTTATTAATGCTTAACTGGAGAACTGTTCTGGTACAAAAAATAATTTGGACATTATGCTGGAAGCTTAAATGGAAGACTATTTGCCGTCTAAAAAAGGATTTGTGATGCATTATTTATAAGCTTTATCCAGGAGTTTTAAAAATCGAATAAGATACTTATATCTTATGAATTATCATAAAATATAATAATGAAAGAAATAGAATGTTTAGTTCTTTTTGAAGGAAACATTTTTTTTTAAAAAAAGAATATATTTTACAAGAATTAAAAAAGAGCTCACAGAGAAGATTTTGTTTAAGGAGTTGTGATATTAAAAACTTCTAGTCTTAAAAATATTAAAAATGCATCTTTAGAAGTATTTGTTTTTGAAGTGCTTTATCAAGGATGGAAACCTATGTAAAAGAATGAACATATAATAGTTGATTAAAAATGAATCCATGGAAATATTTGTGAAAAAGTTTACCGAATATTTTTAAAGTTTAAATTATTTAAGAAGCTTCACAGGATTAGTTTAGCATAATAAATCTTTAATAATAATTATTTAAAACAGTAAAACCAAGGATTATTGTTTTATAAAATTTACAAAAATGGATTAACAAGGATTTTATTATATTTTTTAAGATTTAAAAATGTTGAATTATTTTTTTACTATTGTTTTAAAAGATTGCTCGCCAAACACCCTCAATGGATTGTTCTTGTTCATCATCATAGCAACGGAGCAGGGGGGGAACCACTCTTGAAGAATAACACATTTTAGGAGGAACATTTAAAAAAAACTAAAGAAATAATAATCTTTATGAACTTTATCAAGGACTTTTTATCAAGTAAAGAATTAATGAAGAAATAAGTAATTATAGTCTTAATTTTTATTTTTATTAACCTAGTTTAAATCTAAAATTTTGTTTTTTATAAGATTAGGAAAACATAAACATTAAGTCATTAATAATATTAAAATTTTATAATAAAATAATCAATAATTCACATAAGAATATTTTTAGATAAAGTGTATGGATGTATATTTCTTTATGTTTGCAATGATCGGTATCTAGTGGATGAAGAAGCCTACTGAAATGATGACCAGATAAAGGTTATTTGGTAATAGTAATAAATATTAATAATTTATTATGTATATGTTTGTTTTCTTTAGATCATCTATGAATCATAAGGATGAAGTGTAAAAGTTTTAATTATATGTAACGCATTTTATACAACATTTTTTTTAAAACATTATGAGATAGGATTGATTTGAAAATATGCATACGACGATTTTTTTTTAATATTAGTGATATAATCCAACATAATAACAAATAATTATGTGATTCTTTTAAAACTTTCATGTTATTGGATATTCAAATATTGTCTAATTAGATTTATATGATTAAACATACAGAATAATGAAGTAGACAAACTTTTCTTGTGGAACAGTGGGATTGTTTAATTATCAATGAATTTTATTTATTGTTTTTGTAAATGCAGATAGTTATTTATCGATGTAAGATGTGGAAAATCTTGAGAAATAATGTTGAGATAGTGGCTTGGAAGTACTTAGTGAACAGGAAAACAAGATAATGTATTTTTTAAAAAATTAGGATATGATAAGGAATAGAAATAATACTTAGTCTTTATGTGGATATCAGCATAGTTAACAAAGTCCTATGACTGGTACACATTTTATTTGGACAGTGTTTTATATTTCTTTAAATATTTGATGTTCTAATAAAGCTGAAGAAATAGCTTTAACATCGTTCATGTATTAGAGGTTATTAGACAGGAAAAGGTCATTCCTCTATTTTCTTGTTAATGCACTGTGCCATATTTTGAGATATATTATGAGTGATAATCTGGCTTTCTTCCTTAAATCCTATGCATCTATTTCGCTATCTTTATTTTATGTAACTGCATCGTTTCAGTAAGACATTTTAAAAAGAAATGATAAATAATTTAGAACTTAGGTTATGCTATCATTTTGTATAAGATTGGTTTATTTGCTTAGAAGGAATGGAATTTTATAACTTGAAATTGAAGGTCCAATGAATCCTAAGGAAAGGAAAGAATCATAGAATATATTTTGAATTTTATTTCGGAAATGAAATATAAATTTTGGAATAGAGTATCTAAACAAGATATTATCTTTAAAATGTAAAATTTTTTTGAATGCTTTATTATTATTTTTAAGAGAAAAATAATTATTGCATATTTTTAAAATGCAATAGTACAAAGTAAATTATATAAACAATATGCATAGTATATTTTTTGTTTATTGAATAACAGGAATATAATGATTATTACACTTATATCATACTAAAGTAAGGCTAAATAAGAATATATTATGATTAGTAAACATCGTGTGATAAAACACTAAAATCTAGTACTGAAATTTTAAATTAACTTAGAATAAACTTTATGAACCTGAGATTATTTTATTCAGCTAGATTATTACAAATAGAAGATTAAGACTTAATTATTAGTTTATCTTAGTGAATAGAAGTTATTAAAGTCGTAAGAATACTATGTGTTTGTTATTTGAAATAGTAATAAGGGGGATAGTGTTCTTATACCATTGAGGTAGTATCCTGTAGGATATTGGCTCAATGTAATCTATCTTGTCACCTATATTTTCACTTCAAGTCTCATGAAAATATTAAATTATTTATTTAATTTATTTTATAAACTGAACCTTATTCGTATTTTAAATTTGAGCTAGTAAAATATTTAATTTTAATGCTGAATATTTTATTTATTAATTATTAACTGAGCTAGAACTCGTTTTATTTTATATCATATAGTATTCTGAAGTGAGGATGCACAAGACCAGGTCAGAATATATATATATATATATATATATATATTTGTAACCTAGTGTTATTAACACTTGGTTTACTTGGCATTATTTCTGCAGGAAAACAATGCTATTCTTTAAAGAAATAAAAAGATAAAATAACAATAGTAATAATTGATTAATAAAGTATGCTATTCACTCACTTTGGCATGTTTTGGGTGAATAACTAATAGATTTAATAACTCAATGTCATTTTTAAAGAGAGAACATGAATAATTTAATTGAGATATTAATAATTAGAGCAAATTAATATGGTATAAAAGCTAAACAGTAATTGATTTTGGATGGGTAGAGGGGAGAGTGGATGAGTGTCTTATCATAAAGCACAATAACTTCTGGTAATTTCTTTTTGTAAAAAAAAAAAAAAAAAAAAAAAAAAATAATGTTTAAAGAATTATACATCACTGATTGTTAATTTAATGTATTTATTATTATTTTTTTATATTGTCAAATTACTTTGTAATCCAGGTAAATAATACTGAAAACTATATGATTGTAATAAGTTTTTCCTTTCTTTTGTTTATGTTATAATCAAATGATTATTTTTCTGTAAGAGGTCGCTAAAGTAAAAAAAAATATATATATATAGTCTGCTTTTAGTTTTCAAGGAAGGAACAGTGCTGAAATTTGGTAACTCAATTTTTTCATTTTATTTTGCAGAAATAAATGTAATCAAAGTAAAATTTTAATAATATAATGTGTGGCTAAAATTTTTTTTGATAAGACGTCCTGATTTTCTGTGCCATCTACCTATTCAAAGACCTTTTATACTTAAAATTTTATTGTCTCACGCTAAAGTTCAAAAATGACAGATGTAACTAAAGGATTCATGAAAAATTATATTATATCTAAATTAAGGAAAGGAAGCGATTTCCAAGAAAAAATTAATTATTTATTAACTTTATGTCATTTATTGATATTTTCTTGGTATAAAAAAAAATAATAATAATAATTGAAAGAAATATTTTGAAACCAAGGAAAATCAACTAGAAACATTTTCGCGCTCTTTCTAAATATTGTCTGCCTTTACAAGTAATGTAGTTACATACATTAAAATATGTTTTATTCACCAAGAATTGTCTGGAAATAATAATAATGATAAATAAGATTAAATTATGCACATGTATATTTTTTTTTGAAAAAAATATAAACTTTCTCAGAGTAAATATAGGAAGAGTTATATAGGGGCATTCTTACGGAGAAGTTACCGTTAAAAAATTTATAATTCCTAAAGTATGAACAAAACTAAATATCTTAGTGACTTAATGATAAAAATAAATGATATATTATATTACACATCAGTTGGATTTATTAAAACTTCCTATACATGTAAATCAGCTGCAGTTATTATCAGAATAATCTCTCGGAAAATTTCGATTTCCGTCCATAAGTAAGCTAGCTAATATGAATTGTACGTATCGTCAATAATAAAAAAAGAATTGTGTATGTTTATCATCTATCGTCAACTGTTCATTATGTTAGAATATGTATATTTTATTTTCTTTGGATCCCAAAATTGTAGCAGTTTAATTCAAGTAAGAATTAATCTTCAATTCTGCTATATTTTTCTTTACCTAATTTATTAAACGCACAAAATAAGAGAAAACTTTTATTTAAAGGAAATAATACCATGCGTTTATTGTTTTTAAACTTGCTTCGTGAAATACGACTGGATAAAGCTCTTAACCTGGACCAATTGCTCAACAGAAAAACATTTTCTAATGAGAGAATATGCACTTGTTAATTAATGATTGTTTAAAACTAAGTTATAAATGATATGTATTTTTTTGTTATATCACATAGGTTAAAGTCTGTATGGTCAAGTGATATTTAATAGCCTTGTAATGACAAAGGTATGTTTTAATATAATTATTATAGGTTAAGTTGATATTTAACACGAAAGAAAAAAAAATCTATAAAATGTGTTTTAATTATTACATACAATTGTAGGTAGAAATTTTGTATGTTAGATACGTAAAAGAAAAATATTTAGATATTTAAGGGGTAAAATAAATATTGGAAATTATCAGAAGTAACTAAAAAAAAAAAAAATGCTATAACAAAAATATTTCTTGTTAAAGTTTTGAAACAAATTTATACTGTATTAATTGAGGAATTTATTCCTAATTATTCTTAAATAACACATCCACTTTATTTAGTTTAAGATAGTATGCTACCAACTATTTTGAATGTTCCTTTATTAAAATTAAAATTATTATACTTTTATTCTATGATGTCCATTGATTTCAGATGTTGATCAAAGTATACACGGTAACATAAGTTTATTATAATCAGTGTATTTATTTATCCTGCCCAGATATAGCATTGGTATATGCTTAATATTCGCATAGGTAATAATTATAATGTATTTATTTTGTGGGACGAAAAATGATCTCCCCAAAAGCTTTGTTTTCCATGAGAGGAAGATTTTAAATATAATGTCCAGGTATGTTTATAGCCCAAGTGATTGATTCTCATAGATAGGACGATCAAGAATTTATCTAGCATTTAGTATGCTTCATTCGTTTAAATCCCAGGAGAGGATTGTATTTGGTGTGTGTTCATTGTATGCCCAAGTAAGAGGCAAGAAACCACCAAAATATTTTAATATAGTAGATTACTTTACAGACCTTCGTGGTTATTCCATATTCCTCATGTGAAAATAAAGATAGCTCCACCATGGAAGGTGTTGATTATTGTGCTTAATTTTGAAAGTTCAGGCAAGATAAAGGTTATATTGGAGGTGTTAGTTCCTCAAGATCCACTTTAGTATAAATAGTGCGTTAGTAACTAGGATCAATATCTGTATTGTGCTGCTAAATATTGCTAATATTTGACAAGTAAATCAATGGAGAAAGTAATTAAAATTGCGTAATTTAAAACGCTTATTTACTGAAGGAATATTCAAATGCAATATTTAATTCTGGTTAGTAATTAAATAATACTCATATTTTAAAATTATACGTATGAATAAAATTTGTATCATAACTTAAGTTAGCATTAAGTTAAATGTAAGATGGTAAGTGTAACTTCTGATAACTGGCCTATAATTAGAATAGGTTATCCCATTAAAGACCATAAATAAAGTAAATGTATTAGAAATAAATTTAATATTTTGCATATTGCATATGATTGGATTAATCATTTAAAAAAAAAAATAGTTAGTCAATAATTTTGAATAAAAGCTTCTACAAGGTTACCAAAATTTAATAAACAATGTATTGGTAATGAAATGTACTTTTAGTTAATCAATCCATATGATTGCATACAGGAGAAGTAGTAACCTATAGTCCATAACCAAAAGTGTATACAGATTAATGTCAGTTATATTTTATATTTTTGTATTACTATGGGATTATTGAAGAAATGTTCATATATTTTTTTTTGTGATAATAATAAATTATAGTTTTGTTAAAATTTGTTGTAGATTCATTTTTTTGTTTTTATATGCTAAATATAAGTGTTTGCACAATATTTGCAAAACCTTTTCTTGAGTCCGAAATCATTCCAAATTCTTAAAAACTTAATATACCAGATAAATAAAGTTGAGCAGATCGGAATATGTCATTATATTTTAGTTTAATGATAATTATTTATGGAGTTGAAAACTTAAGACTAAACATTCACCTTTGTGTAAAAAAAAAAAAAAAAAAATGAATTTATTCCCAAACCATAAACTTTGGTTGCACATTATTCCATTCCCATTTAGTTAAATTGTCTAAGTAATAAATCTTAGTTATATTATTGTGTTGTCATGGATGATGGAAGGACACAAAAAGCACCCTTGTCTTTTTATTATTCTGACTGAGATTCTGAAAAAAAAAAAAAAAAGGCTGTGTTATTCAAAATTATACGTCATTATTGAATAGAATTATCATCTCTTTAAATAATATAGCAGTGGATATGAGAGATGAAGACACATTGAATTTAAGTAAAATAAATGTTTCCTATAGCCGACCAGAATGCCAGTCATATGCGACAACACAATACTGCCGACCATTTCCTTACATGAAACAAAGAACCCTGAGATTAATATTATTATAATTATTCTTTAAATTAATAAGTGATCAATTATTGTTGTTATTACAATCGCGGCATGGCTTAAGAGAATTGAATGTACAATTGTATTATATGAAAAGTATTTTAGATCATATTGGAAAATTAATGGATATGTTGCTTTATTTTGGGTTGCCTTAACAACAACCAGAAAAATTAGTGTCCTGGGTGCAAACAAATAAATAATTAAAAAAAAAAAAAAAAGAATATTGAGTTAGAAATAAGATAAATAAATAAACTAAAACAAATAAAATAAAATAAACTAATAAACTAATTAAAAATAATGGGTTAGAATATATATATATAAATTTTATTGTTTGCATAAGCTACCTATAAACAGTATACTATTAATGATTGCAGTCTTAGATTAATAGTTGAAAGCATATTTTGATTATTGTAAATTATTTACAGAATTAAAAGTCTATGTGTTTTATTTCATCTGAAATCTATAAGAATTTGAAGCTTTGAAACAAAAGATAACAAAAAATTTTTTTTTAAAATTTATTTTTGAATAATTATTGAATTAAGTTTCAAAGTATATTACCACCAGTAGACTGAAAAAAAAAAAAAAGAAACGAAATGAAATTAAATTTAACATTATTTTTCAAATTATACTTTAAATTTTAGAATTGTTTTATAATGATTTTCAAATCCATACTTTGTTTCAATAAAGATTTATTTTTTATTTTTTGACTTGCAAAAATATATTTATACATTTTATTTCCATAATAATATTGTTTTCATTATTCTAAGATTCAGTTTTCTGGCCTTGTAATTATTTAGTAAGTGCTGATCTTTTTTGGGATATATATATATGAAACATTTGTAAGATACACATACAAAAAAAAACAGAAATAAATCAACCATACCAAAAATTTATTTAGGAAAAATGATTATTATAATAATTTGAAGTAAAAGATATCTTTTTATACTGTGTGTTACCTGTAAAAAGAATAAAAAATATGTTAATTTTAATTCTTTTATCAAATATATGATAATGTCCTGTGCTGTTGAATACCATGGTAGATTGCTTGACTCAAAAGCTAAAAGTCTCTGGAGTAAAATTCAACCTGTAATTTCTAGTAATGAAACATTTAATTATCTGTAATATTTAATAATCTGTCTATATGAATGTGTAAGTAAAATTAAAGTTTAAAAAGTGCTAAATTGAATGGTTATTTTAAGTTTTTTTTAAATTTACATAGTATAATGCTTATTTTATCAAAATTAGGACTATACTTTTAATGGTATGCATTGATTTTGTGGTATAGTAATGTGTTTTTTCCCTAAGATTTGAATCTAAGTAGATCTGGAATCTTTTCTAAGCATGCTGAGAGGGTCTTTCTGGTAAAGGCTTATAAACAGCCAAAGGGTGTTCAACTACTCTCTCTCTCTCTCTCTCTCTATATATATATATATATATATATATATATATATATATAATAAAGTAATGTTTAATCGATTTGCTCAAAGTATGAAAATAAAGATTAATTATGATGAATTAGAAGAAGTTAACAGTTACAAATACCTTGGTCAGATTATTAATACAGATGGAAACATAATGGAGGAAATTAATCATAGAATTAAACTTGTTTGGAGTGCTTTTAGTAGAAATAACTTGATACTAAAAGGAAATATGCCTATGTGTTTGAAAAGGAAGGTTTTTAACAAATGTGTTTTACCAGTTCTTACTTATGGATCTGAGATTTGGGCACTCAATAGAAGAGCAATACAGAGACTTCAGACCACACAAAGATGTATGGAGAGGTGTATGTTGGGAGTAACAAGAAGATATTGAAAAACGCAATGTATGGGTAAGAGAACAAATAGGTGTTACTGACCTCATTGAAAAAATTAAAAGACTGAAGTGGAGTTGGGCTGGACATATTGCTAGAAGATATGATAATAGATGGACAATTGAAATTTTAAACTGTATATATATATATATATATATATATATATATCAAAACTACCCCAAATTTAGCTTTATGCTTGTAATGTTTATATATATATAATAAGCGAAATAGTGCCTAAAGCTAATCTGGGATAATGATGTAATTAGATTCCAACCAGTCACAACCTAAACATTCACAGTAAATATAGTAATCAATATTTCTCACTGCTGTCAAGGCAACCTTCTCACCTTTTTAATAGCAAGAATGGAAATCCATTCTTACTAATGGTCCATTGAATATATATGGACATTTAAAGATTGCAACTTGACTACAGAGTATGAAATATTGTTACAATGAAGTTTAAATAAATCTCTTTAAACATGAATAAACATGTCACTATAATGCAGACTAATAAAAAAAAAAGTATTGCATTAAGTAATGTTATAGTTGACTATTTATTAGTCTGCATTATACTGACATGGTTATTCATGTTTAAAGAGGTTTATTTAAACTTCATTATAACAATTGGGCAATTTAAAAAGTATTGCATTAAGTAATGTTACAGATGACTATTTATTAGTCTGCATTATAGTGACATGTTTATTCATGTTTAAAGAGGTTTATTTAAACTTCATTGTAACAATATTTCATACTCTGTAGTCAAGTCACAATCTTTAAGTTTCCATATATATTCAATGGACCATCGTACGGATGGATTTCCATTCTTGCTAGTAAAAAGGTGAGAAGGTTGCCTTGACACCAGTGAGAAATATTGATTACTATATTTACTGTGAATGTTTAGATTGTGACTGGTTGGAATCTAATTACATCATTATCCCAGATTAGCTTTAGGCACTATTTCACTTATTATTTCTAAATAATACACGGGCAATTTAAAAGTATTGCATTAAGTAATGTGATGTGTGTGGGAAGGTCAGTCAAGCATTGTTAGCCGAGAAGTCATCACACTCGCCTTCCAAGCAAGTAGTTGGTTGCAGACATGTGTGGGTTTGCATCCTGGCTGATGCTATGACATATGAAAGAAAGAAGTAATGTTATAGATGACTATTTATAGTCTGCATTATAGTGACATGGTTATTCATGTTTAAAGAGGTTTATTTAAACTTCATTGTAACAATATTTCATACTCTGTAGTCAAGTTGCAATCTTTAAGTGTCCATATATATTCAATGGACCATTAGTAAGAATGGATTTCCATTCTTGCTATTAAAAAGGTGAGAAGGTTGCCATGACAGCAGTGAGAAATATTGATTACTATATTTACTGTGAATGTTTAGGTTGTGACTGGTTGGAATCTAATTATATATATATAAACATTACAAGCATAAAGCTAAACTAGTCAACATAAAATCAAAACTACTCCAAATCTAAAATTAAACCAGACCAGCATAAAAATGTTTACATTTTAATGAGTTTTTTGCGTTTAAGAGTAGTTTTGCTGATGAAGTGTAAAGATTTTTTTTTTTTATTATTGATATTTTATTATTGATATTTATTGTTGACATTTTATTATTGATATTTTTTTTTTGTTTTTAATTATTGATATATTTGAATGTCATTTATGTATATTATGTTTGTTGTTTGAGTTTGGGTTGAAAGAGTATGTTTGTGTTTATTTAGTTATATATATATATAAGTGTGTGTATGTTTTTATTGGGTTTTAATTTATAAGGGAATTGGTAATTTGCGTTTTTAGTATGGGTTTGTGGAGTTTAGTTTTTAATAATTTTCCATTTAATGATATTAGAAGGATTAAAAATTTGTCTAAATTGAGTGATAGGATAGAGTCTTTACGTTGGCAGATTTATTTTCTTAAAAAATGTAGGGAATATAGTGTTTTTCCTAGGTGCTGTGTTATTAATTTTAGTAGAAATAAAAAGTTGCTTCAAAATAAAAATTTAGTTTTTAAGTTACAGTCATATATATTGAATAGTTTTTTAAAAGATACTTTTGTAAGGTTTTATACATTTATTTATCTATATAAAAGGAATAGATATTATTTAGAAAGGAGGCAAGATTTTAATTATTCAATTTTGAATTTTTTTGAGACAATTTAGACAGAATAGGTCAAATTTCTATTGTAAAAAATATGAAAGAAAATTAAAGTGGTTGTTTGGGAAAGTTAATAAAGTTTATTGTAGTGATAAAGGGTATGAGAATAAGGTTTCTGAGGATAGAGTGGTTAATCTATCGGATTTGAAGTTAAATGATAGAGAATTAGATATTTTTGATAAAGGCCCTAATTTTGTTCAATTTCATTCAAAAAATATAGTTTTTGATACAATTTCGTCTATTGAATCTAGTAATTTGAGTGATGAGCAGAAAGTTGGTATTCAATCGATTTTGAATAAAAGTTTAAAAAGGAATGAAAAATTTGTTATTAATCCTGCTGAAATTAAACATCTTAAAAATAGGTTAATTGCTAATGATGTAATCATTTCTCGTGAAGACAAAGCTGGTAGGTTTGTTATTATGAAAGGAGATGAATTAAAGAAGAAAATGGATAGAGAATTAAATAATGGTAAATATATGTTGTTAGATAAAGATCCAGGTAATTTGATTAAAAGAAAATTGATAGATATTATGAAGAAAATGGTTAATTTAAAATTTTTTAATAGAGTAGATTATTTAAAATGCTATCCTAATGATTTTACATCAGCTAAGATGTTTGTGAATATTAAAACTCATAAAGATGGTTTTCCTTTAAGATTTATTTTTGATTTTACAGGTAGGGTTGTAGAGGGTATTTCTAGATTCTTGAATAATTTTTTAAAACAATTTGTTGATTTTGGTCAGTACACAGTTTCTTCTTCTTTTGAGGCTTTTGATAAGATTAATAATTTTAAAATGGAAAGTAATTGGGTATTTGGAAGTTTAGATATTGAAAATATGTATCAGTCTGTTAATAGGCTAAGCAGTATTGATGTTCTTTTGTCTGTATTGATTAAGAAAAGTTCTTTATCAAAAAATAAAATTAAGGTAATTAAAGATTTGCTTTTGTTATTGGAAGATTCTATGTATTTTACTTATAAAGGTAATTTTTATAAGATTAAGGAAGGGTGGATAATAGGTTATATTATTTCTCCTTTAGTATGTTCAGTTTATATTAGTTTTATGGAAGAGGAAATTATTATTAAAAAGAATTGTTTATATGTAAAATTATTTGTCAGATATGTTGATGATTGTTTATTTGTAGTTGAGAATGATAAATTGAAGGAATTTGTAAATGTAGTTGGGAATGATAAATTGAAGGAATTTGTGTTAGTAGGAGGGGGGTTAGATTTTGGAAAGTTAAAATTTTTAGATCTTTTGGTGATTAGAAATATAGAAACTAATTGTTTATTGTGCAGTCATTTAGTTAAAAGTAAAGAATTAAGATCTATAAATAAACCTGATAGCTATCAGTCTGTATCTCATAAAGTAGCTGCTTTAATGAATTATTGTCATAGGAATATTAAATTAAATAATTCTAGTGGGGTAGCTTTGTTTCAGAAATATCAATTTTATAAAGATTATTTGAGTGTTGGATGCTCTGATAAATTTGTTAAAAGTATTTTATTTAATAGTAATATTTGTAAGGATGTAAAGGTTAAAGAAAAATATGATTTTATTTCTTTGCCATTTAAATTGTCTTCTTATAATATTGTGTGTAGAAATAGTAAATTGTTTGGAAATAAGAAAATTGCTTGGAAAAAGGGTGTTACATTAATAATTTATTAAATAATACAAAAGAAGTTTTTGATAGAAAGACTAATCCTGGTGTAGTATATTTTATTCCTTGTTTATTTCATAAGAAGGTTTACATAGGTCAGAGTAGTTTGAGTTTAAATGAAAGAATAAAGGTTCATAAAAGTAGAGTTAAAAATAGATATCTTAGTTCTGCTTTGTATGTCCATGAAAAAGATACAGGCCACACTATTGATTTTGATGAAGCTAAGGTTGTCTTCTTTGAGAGAAATGAAATCAAAAGAAGAATTAAAGAGACTTTATTATTGAAAATGTATTATTCTGAAGCAATTAACTTATTTAAGAGTTCTTTTAATATTAAGGGTGGATGGAAAGTGAATGTATTTGTGGGTAGTTTTTAATAGTATATATATTGTGTAGTTTTTTGTAGTTCTTTACACTTGAGAAGTCTGCTTGTAGCAGTGAAACCTTAGGTTGTGTTTTAATATAATTTTATGCTGGTCTGGTTTAATTTTAGATTTGGGGTAGTTTTGATTATATATATATACACATATATGGGTTAAACCTTTATTTAGCCAATGTTAGAAATGTTAGTGTAAATCAATTATTACTAGTTTATATAAGTAGCTATTTTTATCTAAAAAGTGAAGATCCTATACAAGCAGTTTGGATTAATCAAAGAATGTCTATGTAATGATTATACAACTAAAAGGTGATTTTGTTAAGGTGCACTCTTTACCATGGAAGAGAATAATGTCATAAAAAACATTCTAAATAATTCTTAAAATATCTGATAAATTAATACCAGTTATCTGAAAAAATAATAACAAATATCAATATAAAAATGAATCAAAAATTTTATATAACAGATTAAAATAGGTATACATAAAGTACACCTTTATATGTAATAGTATAAGTGAATTAGACTTTTTAAACCAAGTTTTTTTATTTTTTTGTACTGCTCACTTTTGAAAAAAAACTTTAATAAATGTCATAAGCAATATTTGAATTGACAGATTTTATTAATCTAACATTTTAAAAGCATATTTAAAATATTTCTTTTTGTTTTTAATTAAAATCATAAACCAGCATTGTTATTCTGTTTTAGATTCAATTAAAAAAGATCAATTTTAATCAACTTCAGTTGTTGTGCTATTTTTTTCTTTCAGTCAAGATCCAATTTAGCTGAATTTAACCAAGGTGATGAATTTCAAAAACATCTGACTACATCAATCACAATATCACATCAAACAGTGAGCTTTTTAGAAATTATAACAAAAGGAAGTAAACAATATTAAAATCAGTAGCAAATATTCTTTATGATTTAATTTTAATAAATTTTAAAAATAGAATGTCAGTATTAAGTTCATACATATAATATTATTAAAACAAACAAACGAAAGATGCTAATAATGTTTTCATGTTTCACATATATGTGGCTGTTATTATTTTAGAACCCATCTTTTAGATGAGTCTCACAAATGTCTCATTACTACTAGGAATTGTAACAGGCAGTATTATTTTATTTATTATTTTTTACAAAAAAAATGTATAAAAATAAATTTATGATTAATTTTTAAATTTGTATTTTCTTTATGATTTATTTATCTATTTTTGTAGTTTTCGTTATAGCATATCAGAACAAAATAATTCAAGAAATAAATAACTCAAAATATTGAAATATATTTCAATAATTTTCCATAACAAAGAAAAATATCTCCTTTTTTATTTTATATTCTTTACAAATTTTTTTCTAATTATTGTTTGTTTAGTTTCTCTTTTTTATTTCATTGTTCATTTAATTTAGATGGGTTTTTTTTTGGTTATTCTTCAATTATTTGTAAGTATGCCAGCCAAAATGTTTTTTTTTATACTAATCAAAACTTAATTGAGCACTTCTTCATTGTATTAATATATGTATTTGATAAATATATGATCATCTTTATTGTCAAATAAAACTGTACATGATTCAGAAAATAGCATGAGGTTTTGGTCATTTTTCTCATAAATATTTTAAACATGTTAATGTCCATGTCTTTATTTATTTGTTTTTTTACAATCAATTTCTAGATTTTAGATTCATATAATATGTTATCATTAATTAATGTTTTCTCTATTTTATATATTTTTCTCTATTGTAAATATAATAAACATTACATGATCACCATTTCTTATGCTTGCTTATAACTTTTATTACAACAGGCAAAAACTCACTATATGTATTGCCACACAGCAAGCTAGAGTAATCAATGGATGCCAGAAGGCTTGTGCATAAAATACCCATCTAGTGCCTCATCCAATATCCCCAGACTAGTTTCTGTCTTGTGGCTTTCATCAGTGAGGAGCCTTGGATCTGAGATCTAGGACCTTGGATGTAAGATCTAGGTGCAGTGCTGTCAGATCCAATGCTTCTCACTGACGAGGGCCACAAGTCAGAAACTAGTTTGTGGATATTGGATCAGTAGGCAGTAGATAGGGATTTTATGCACAAGCCTTCTGGCATACATTGATTACTCTAGCTTACTGGGTGGCAAAATGTATAGTGAGTTTTTGCCTGTTTTAATCTAAATATAGTTTCAATAAAATATGTAAAACTAACTTAAATTAAAAGTCTATTCATAATGATTATTTATATGTCATAAATGAATAATGGTGATCTAAGTTTTTAAAAAAAAAATTCAAAAATAAATAAATTGATGCACTGATTTTATACCACTTAATTATATCAATTACTTTTAATTATAAAATTAATACATTTAGCACCCACATTGCATTACTTCACATTATCTATCATATTTTGATTCATAATTAGCCACAAAGTATAAACTATTTGCTTATATTATACTTTATGAATTTTTACTTTAGCATCATGTCTATTAGTCAAATTACTTCCTCTCATAATAACAATAGCATTTTTAAAAATCTTTTTTATTATTCTTTTCTTTATGCAGTACCTATACTTTATCCAAATCAAATATAAATTACTCACTGCATCCAAATTTATAATTAGTAAATACAGAAAATAATTGAACAGTATTTATTTTGTATACTTTATCTCTCTCATAAATTAAAAATTTTAAATCTCTTTTTCAATGAACACTAAACTCATCAATATATGTCCTACAAAGGCAAATAATTTTCTATTACTTTCATGCTTTTTATCAATGTTATATTTAGAATTATTAAGTAACTTAGAAAGATTAGATGGTACAATATGTTGCATAGAGGTACACCTAATGATAAATATTTATCAACTAATGCTTCTAAGACTCGTGAGATTTACTGCGGGATAGCTATGTCTAACTGGATCTTTAATCCAGGTTGTAGGCAAAAAAGCACAAGTATTAACCATGAAGTTACTTTAGCAAATAATACACACATATATTCTTATTAGATACGTTTTCAATTTTTAGAAAGGTTGAATACTTGAATTATTTCTCATTATAAAGTTTTAGCGCTATAAAGTTATATATATACATAAAAGATAAAGAGACCTCATAGAATAATATTACTTTTATCATATACCATGTCTTTACCATAAGAATTTAAGTTCAAAACAGGCTTAGTATTTTTATGTCAGATAACTTGACTATAGAAAACCTAATTATTAATTTAATATTGATTAGATAATGGGTATATCAAAACTAAAAAAAAATTCTACCCCTTCCCCATCCTCACTTATATGGAAAATCTAATAAAAATATATTTTTTCTTTAATATTTTTCTTTTTAGGATGATGAAAAGAATTTTCAAAAATGTTTTACCTTCTTTCATTTATGAGTAAAATTTATACAAAAACTGTACTAAGAGCAAAGCTTTGTTAATGTTAACAACACTGTAGTACTTAGCATATTTTTTAATGACTATCATCATAAACATAGCAATGCATTTAATAGAAATGGGGAAATAAAATTATGTGTAAAAGCTAAAAAAAAGCATATTGTTTGCATAGTGTATTAAATAGTTAGAGCTTAAGGAAAGGAGGAATGCAGGAATCTTTCCTATTAACGGAATAATTATATTTGGAGATGTATCAAATCTCCTTGACCTATTGCTTTGGGTCATTGCTTTCTGAGAAAACAATTCTGAAATATTTGGATTTGAATCAATGGCTGGTATTAATGAAATGATAAAAAAATGGATTTAGCATCCAAATTTGTTTTTGCATGGTTATACAGGCATTTATGCTGGGCCAATCAGGTATACAGGTTAGCCCAAGATTCACCAATAGTAGAGAGACAGGCATGGAGAATCCTGACACTTAATTTTATATACAATTTGAGAATGAAGATCTGGTGGTATTGTATCTTTCATTAATTCTGGTAATCGATTTGAACCTACATGTTTTAGCATTGTTTGTTCGGAATGCAATGAAGATTTGGTACATTTTCAAGGATAACTATGCTATCAATAAAATATAATCCTGCAATTTCCTTTACAAAAAATGGCTTTAGCTAATTAATTTAATGCACTACGGAAATAATATGCTAATTTTTTCGCCTTTAAATGGAGTCTTATTCCCCCACCTCTG
Source organism: Epiperipatus broadwayi (assembly GCA_028023455.1). Taxonomy (NCBI): domain Eukaryota; kingdom Metazoa; phylum Onychophora; class Udeonychophora; order Euonychophora; family Peripatidae; genus Epiperipatus; species Epiperipatus broadwayi. The sequence continues at coordinate 3,337,149 of JAQFVV010000012.1, read as the reverse complement.
TTACAAGCATTGGTACATTTATGACGATTATCAGTCAAAATCATGATAAGCACTACAGTATTGTTAATGTGAATAAAGCTTTGCTCTTAATACAGTTTTTATATTTGTATATATCTTCCTTCATTTATATAATCAACCCAAATATATTATAATATCTGTTCAAAAAAAAAAACAAAAAAAAACTAAACACGTATTATGGAAGATTGATCAACTGACAGCTAACGGATTAGTTAAAAGTGCTACTGATAAATAAAAATGGACTACAATTTTACATATATACATTTAATTTACATGAAGGTATTATGGATTAGTTTAATTATTTATATAATATATTAAAAATAATATAATTGAATTTCGATAAATTTTAAAATAAAATTATTGTTGTTTAAATCACTTTCAATACATTTAAATCTCATACAAAGAAAACAAGGTGTAATAAAATCCTTAGGCAGCTGGTGTAACTCTCATGAACAAGAAACTTGTAATTATCTTGATTAGTAACAAAAATCAATAAAAGCAGAGTGAAATGGCTAATCTATATAAAACTCAAAGTTGTTGAAAAGTACAAACAGACACATCAATAGTACTTAAAAACATCACTTGCAAAGACATTATAAGCACTATATAATAATAAACAATGATAATAATTAATATAAAATATCTTTCTATACTTTTGTTGAATTTAAGCCTAATGTACTTATGCAAGTACAGTATTCAGGGATGTGGAAAAAATCACATAATAAAGATATACACACAGGTTAATAAAAAAAGAAAAAGGTACATATATTTAATTACATAATAAAAAGCTTGTCAATTAATAAATCGATTTTTGTTTCTATTTTTTTTATTGAAAAAGTTAAAAAATTGATAGAAAAGTTTTGCTACATATATTAGGAAAAAAAAAGACTTGTAAGGATACCTTAAACAATGTTGAAGAATTGAAAGAAATAAATGAAAATAGGGAAGAGGGAATGAATTGGATATATAGTAAATAAGTTATGAGAAATATGTTGAGAAAAATATGTAAGAGATCAAACAATAAAGGGAGAAAATATAAGAACTAATCAATTAAGAGAAATTGAGATTGAAAAATAAATAAAAGCAAAAACACAGAAATACATAAAATATGATGTCAAATTGATGTTCAGAAGTAATCTCTTGCAAGCTATTCAGTGATGATAATGACAAAATAATGATTTCTTAAACATTAAAAAATGTTTTTGTAACATTATCACAGAATTTGTTTCAAAAAATTTAATGGGAACTTATTGAAAAATGGGTTGAACTTGTAAGGTTAACCTTGTCCATTAACATTAAGCTAATACAAAAGAGGCTTTATTTAAAATGCAACTAAAATTAATATTCAAGTATTAATATTTAATTGAGCATTGTAAATGTGTTTAAAAAGAAACAACTGTCATGTTTAATGTACTCTCAATTAGTCTTTCAAGCAGGTAGTAATATTAGCATTGAATGAAAGAAAGATGTTATGTAAGAGGTTTGATTTTTCATCCAACATTGGAACATTTAAGACTATTAACTAAGTCCATTAATTTTTATAAATTGATATAGATAAACTTAATAAGAATAATTATAATGTATAAGAAAATTAAGTCATGTTCAATTAATAAATATTTACTTATTTAAACTGTTTTTTAAAGCAATGTCATTTAAATATTAGTTGCCTTGTCAATGAACATTAAACCAACTTAAACTAAAGCTTTACTTAAATTACAACTAAAATTAATGTTCAAATTCAATATTCAATTAAATATTATGAGTCTATTTAAATAGAAATGATGTTGCTAAATCTGATGTGATTTCATTTCTGGATGAAATGCATTTAATGACATCAAGTTTAATTGATAATAATACAGATAAATAATTTTTTTTAATTAAATGTTTTTATTTACCATGTACTAAAAACAAAAAAAAAGTTTCTTCAGCCACAATTGGAGTTTTTCGACTTAACTTTAAACAAAAGCATGGGATTGATTTAATTAATTAATTTCTGGACCCCCCCATGCTTCTATTTCAAATTAAATCTAACAATCCCAATTGTGGTTGAAGAAACAATTATTTTTTTTTGTTTTTAATACATGATAAATAAAAGCATTTAATAGATATAAAAAAATATTTTTGTTATTTTTACCTTTATAATAAAACTGTAAAACTATATTTTACTTTGAATTAATTTGACACTTATAATTGACATATATATATATATATCACCATATATTTCTGTTATAAGTAAAATATATATCCCTTACATATATGTTATATTTAGTATGTGTACATAATAATATATATGTGAATCATCATCATCACTATCAAAAATTATTGATCCATTGCAAGTTAAAGATCTATCCAAGTTCCATCTATTTTGTCTGATCTCTAGCCTCTCTTCTCCATGTCACACCAGAACATTTTCTTATTTCATTTATCCATATTACATGTGGTCTTTTTCTAAGTCTTTTGAAAATTCTTCAAATCCAGTTTAAGATTTCAACTATCCATCTTTATCATCTCTTCTAGTAATAAGTCCAGACCAACTGTACTTCAATCTCTTAATTCTTTCAATGATGTCAATAATTGCTTGTCCTCTTATCCATGTTTAATTTTCAATTTCTTATTATTATTCCCAACATGAATTTTTTTATACTTTGTTGAATGGTCTAAAGTCTCTATATTTTTTTCTCATAAGTGTCCAAGTCTCATATCCATAATTAAGAATTGGATAAGGGGATTATTGCAGATAGAAGGCAGAGGGCAATATGTGGCAAAAAGAAGAGAATTATAAAAATCTTTTTTTTTGACCAGAAAAGAAAGATATAAAAAGGAAACTCTATGAAATACAAAATACATATAAAAGTTATTAAAACTATTTGATTTTTGTGTACTTAAAGATTGGAAATAATAGCAACTAGATTTACCATTGTTTTGAAGAGTCTTCTGAAATAAAGTAAATGTCTCTGAGTGCACACTTTGTGGTTATTAATTCTTTTACCTTCAGTCCATTTCCTTGGGTTGATGTGGATAAATCAGGAGTCCATTTGGTCATCTAAATTAGTGTTCTAATTAATAAGTTCATCGTTCCATGACAGATCTGTGGAGTGATGAATGTTAGGTGTAGGATTCTTTCATCGTGTGTTTTCTCGCCTTTTTTTCTACATACTATTTAGGGCAATTTTTCTCTTAATAACTTGCATGGCCTCAAAGTTACAGAAGAAGCTGGAGTCTAACATAGTTCCCCAGCATGATGAGAACTTTACCCCATGCATTTCAAGGAGTTTCCTTTTTATATCTTTCTTTTCTGGTCAAAAAAAATTATTTTTATAATTGTCTTCTTTTTGCCACATATTGCCTTCTGCCTTCTCTCTGCAATAATCTCCTTAGCCAGCAAAAACTGCAAACAAAAAAAAACAATGTCCTCACTCTCGATCAAGTTTTTTCTTTCTTATCTCTCACAAAAGTCTTTTAACACAATACCCGAACAAAAGAAAAACCACTTAGCAACTTGTTCTTAACTTTTGGTATTTTTGGAAACTCCCTCTAACTATGCTTTGTTGTTTACCTTGATAATTAGACAATAGGATCCTCAATAATTTAATTTTTTAATGGACATTCTGCCTGTTCTTTTCTTTTAGGTAAACACAAAAATCATTTACACAAAGTTTCAAAACGTGATAATATATTAATCTTATTAATTTAAACAAAACATCCAACTATTAACTATATCCGTTTCAATAACAATACAGACCATTTGACTAATTAATTCATGGAAGGTAAATGAAATTCCTTTCTTATTTTAAAATATTTGAAAATCTCTTGATTTTTTTTTTTTTTTCATATGTCATAGCATCGGCCGGGACGCGAACCCACAACCGTCTGCAACCAACTTCTTGCTTGCATGGTGGCTGCGATACCTCTCTTGATTTTATTCATTTTTCTTACCCCTTCAACACAATATTCTCAATATACACATATGCCACAGAATAAGAATAAAATAAGTGAGAGAAAGAAAGTAAAATATGTACATTAATATTAGTAACCCATCACCACTATTATTATTATTATTGTTATTATTATTATTATTATTATTATTATTATTTACATAACTATATATGTGTAAACTACATGGTCCTTTCCAAATATACAACTCATGAAACAAAACACACACATACATAGCCTAATTTACTCTCTCCCTTGTAACAGTTTAAACCCAGTTCCTGTTACAGTAAGTATACTAAAACATTATTTATTTTACATTTTCGGCATTTAATGATAGAAACTCTAGAATTATGGGAAAGGCTTATTTCAATAAAGGGGAGGGCAGCTTCATGAAAAGTTAGATTTAAACTCCAACAAAAAATATTAAAAAGAAAAAAAAAACAATTTATTATCACATATCATTACAATTTATTTTGCAAAACGGGCTAGAAAACTAACTATAAGAAATGGTGGTGCTAGCATAATATCAGTGAGAGGAAATGACACCTTTGGCCAAGACAAGGCCCTTCTCCAATTCTTTTAAAGGTGGTACATGCCAGCTTTATGCTAGAGCAGTACAGAAAGAAAAGATAGGTAGGAAGTTTCTATGGGCCAGACCATGGCGCATCCATACAGAGCTTCATCTACTCTAACCTGCATGTTCTAGAAGTATACATAGACTTCTATCATGAACGAGTACATTAAAGACAAGAGGCTTTGAATCCCTGGAATGAGGTAGAGGCAATTCAAAGCAGTATATAAATATATACTTGGAGGAGAAGAATGATGAACAAAGCAGTTCATGACTCACTGGAGTGAGGTACAGGTGAATCAGATCAAAGCCCTATGTGGCTTATTACCAATTTGACATATGCTAGCAATGCTATCATAAGAATATAAAGTCACTGAATTTAAATATTAAAGTAAAGCCTTAAATGGATTAACAAATATGTAATGATATGCTAAAATAATGACCCATGTAAGCTAAAGTCATTGATCATAAGTTAAACTATAATTAATGAAAGGTGCATTGCTTCCCCTTCTTGAATCAATATTTTAACATATTAAATAAAAACTAAAATTCATGCACTTAAAAGTGGAAATTACAAAATATATTTAACTTGCCAGCCTTTTGGAAATGATGATCAATAAGAAATTAATAAAATTAATGGACACCAATATTCACCCCAGATTGTAAAGTATTTATACATTTTATACAAATTTACAATAAAACATTTATTTAAAAAAAGCAGGTATTCATTTAGAGTACAAACCAAATCTTATGAGATATTTATAAATAAATAACAAGAACCCATTAACTCAACCCCCTTTCTATTCCACAGTAGGATATAGAAGTTCATAAGACTAGGTATGATTGGCATTTACAAATAAAATTTAGTGAAAAATATAAAAATATCATTAAAATTAAATTATAAAAATAATAAGAAGTGTGAGTTGGATGAAAGATTAGTTTGGATAGTAGAAAATTGATACAAAAAGATTAACATACTCACCAATTAGTAAGTTTTTAAAAAAATTAAACATAAAAAAACATTAATTTACAAATTAAATTACAAATTCGAGCTGGCTAATGTGATAATTTTGTCTATGGGTTGGTTACCTCAGGATTCCATGAAGTATTGATGAATCTTCTATGACAGTCAGCATTCTTTGATGGAATGGTCACTCTTGAGCTGTAGGAGCTACATTTTGGCATGAGTCAGGCTGAAGACAGAGAGGAAGGCAGCTTAGGCCTTCCAAAAATTAAACGGACATGAAGTTGGCTAGCAACAATTGACCAAACTCTGACACAATATATTTTTAGCCCTATTTAGGTCAGTTTTTAGCCACTCAAAGAATGTTTGTTTTAATTAGACTTCCTGACTCTAATGGATCTTTAATTTACAAAACTCTTTTTTCTATTGTCAGTAGAGATGCATTCGTGAGATAACTGTCCAAAATCAATTCAAACCAATTTCCAGATGGAAATGGATTTGATAAAAATGTTAATAGCTAATTAAAATCAATTAGCTTTGGTTTAGGTTTTACTTTCCTTAACTTTAATTTATGAATTCCTTTTAACATCCCATCCCTTTAATTTTTGGACAGTCAATGACTGCACCTTCCATCTTGAATTTTAATGTAGTTTTATGACAAAAAAGTAATTACAAAGTATTAAAAAAAATACAATTTTAAAAGACACAAATTTATTTAGAATTTTAAATTATATGTATGCTCCTGTAATATATGTATATATCTGAGTCGCGTCCATAAAAGTTAATATTTAAAATAATTAAACAAAATTTTTATTTCAGATTTATATTTATAAATCTCATCGTTGCTTCTCAGAAATATATGTATAGTTTATATACATTTTACAAAAAAAAAAGGAACAGGATGACACATGGGCTGTGGTAGAACAGTGAAACTCGATCTTGAACTAAGGTCGACTGTTTTAATATTAATATTTCATTAATTTGTGTTTATAATAATATTCATATCATCATCATTTGAATTGAGAACATTATCACATAATTTTAATTACAATTTCTGAGTTTTCTTCATAATTTTTGCAGAAATAGTTATGTGAATATTATTTATTAAAATACTTTAAAAGAGCTCATCCACATTTGTTAAGCAACTGCAGTTATATGCTTCAAGATATGAGCTGGATGCAATCACTAAATGCCCACTTGTTTTCAGCCATATCCTTAAAAAACTTTATTTAAATAAAAAGTATCAGTCTTGTTATTAGTATTATCATTAACCAAAATTAAATCCTTGAGAATTAAGATATAATGTTTACTAGTTTTAAGATTATGCTAGCCACATAAATCTTTGATGAATAGTTATGTACCTGGTAGCATATAAATTGTCCTAGATGCTGTAAAATTCTGAAATATTTTATAAGTGGTAATGTTCACATACAATAGTATGTAATAAATATTATTAATGTAGAACTTGATTTATTCATTAGATTTTATTAAATATTTTTAGAAAAGTTCAGCTAAGATTTGTGTCATCACCATTTGGTGAGCAACTGACCTTGTTTGCTATTTATCATGTTAGGCTAATATTTAATGATTTACCATTACAATGTGGTGCCAGATGCATGGATTTATGACGATTTAGGGTGCATGAGCTCAAAAATTAATTATTGGCATTAATCATATATTCACTTAAAATAATTATATGGCTTTTAATTAACTTTAGTTCCCTTAGAACTTTTTTAGGATTTTGATCAATCATATGCTTTAAATTATTACAGTGCATGATTGGTAAAGGTTTGTACATGGTAAATACATCATTCTTTTCATTTCTGAGTAAGATTTCAGAAGATGTAATTTTTTTTTCTGTATGACAAAATTTGCTTTTTTTTTATGAAAGTTTTAGTAAATGAAGTTTTTTACTTTTTTCTCTTTTTCATTTTTTAAATGTAGTGGAAAAGAATGAGTGGTGATTTATTATTCCAAAGAGAACAGTTATAAATTCAGTGCTATATATGTAAGTTTGAGGGCTTACAAACAAAAACATTCTTAAAATTTTAAGGAAATGTTAAAGGTAATACATTCTAGCAACTGTAATTATATAATGTTTTTCATATTTTTTATATAAATAATTTATAATGCTGTAACATATTGATTTTTTTCGGTATTGTTGAATAGCAAGATGTTTTTGTGCTTTGATATATCTACATGTAACTCCTTGGGTTCAGAATCTTATCAACTGTAAATATAAAAAGCTATAAGTATATATGTTTTTATATTTTTTGATATAAATAATTTATAATGCTGTATAATAATGGTTTATTTATTGCTCTAGAAAACAGTTTATGTTCATATATATATATAAAAAAAAATCTTATACACAATCCAACTCCAATCAATTTTGTTTACATAAACTCTATAATCACTATCTCTCTATAATTCCCTTCAATCATGATTTCCATTCTATCTCATAAACAAATAAAAAACAATCTAACAAACTCTACGTTTATAAACAATTTCTATTCACTATAATTTTTAAATTAATTCTTCAAACTCACATACAAACCAGATACTACATGTCTGATCTCAGTTCAGCATCACCACATAGTAGAACTCTCAATCTATATCATTCAAAAACCTCAATACATTTATGAAAAACAAAATCAAGTTAAAAACTCCTTTTATCCACAGATTCCTCCAAATGCCAATCATATGTTTGTTTAATAAATCAGATAGTTATATTCATATCTCTACTATAATTCCACTTTCAGATCATGATTCACTATTTCTATTCATGAAAACAAATAAAGAAACTAGATCTGAATACAAACTCTATTATGAAACAATTTCTATTCAGCTTCAACTATTTAGACACAATCTTCAAACTCAGCATAGCAAACCAGATACTACATGGGTCTGATCTCAGTTCAGCATCACCACATAGTAAACCTCTCAATCTATATCATTCAAAAAGACCTCAAAGGTAATTTATGATAAACAAAAATCAAGTTAAAAAACTTGCTAGCTTTATTTATGTCCACAGATGCGTCCTACCAAGACTCCAATCAACGTATGAAATCATGATCTGAAATGGAATTATATTAGAGATAGTGATACTAACTACTCTGACGTTTATTAAACAAAACATATGTGATTCATCTTTACCCATCTGTACATAAAACAACGTTACAAGTTTTTTAACTTCATTTTTTTTATCATAAATTACCTTTGAGGTCTTTCTTCAATGATATGATTGCAGAGCTTCTACTATGTTGATGCTAACTGAGATCAGACCCATGTACTATCTTTCTATTATTTGAAGAATTACGTGTCTAAAAATTCACCTTCAAGCTGAATGAAATTGTTTCTAAACGCTCAGAGTTTTATTCAGATCTAGTTTCTTTATTCCTTCTTTCACTGACATACAAATAGCTTGAAATCATGATCTGAAAGTGGAATTATAGTTAGAGATAGTGAATACTAACTACTCTGACGTTTATGTAAACAAAACATACGCTTGATTGGCAGTCTTGGTAGGACGCCATCTGTGGACATAAATACAAGCGTTAGCAAGTTTTTTAACTTGCATTTTTGTTTATCATAAATGTACCTTTGAGGTCTTTCTTGCAATGATATAGATTGCAGAGGATCAGACCCATGTAGTTATCTGGTTTGCTATGCTGAGTTTGAAGACATTACGTGTCTAAAAAATTCACGCTTGCAAGCTGAATAGAAATTGTTTCATAAACGCTCAGAGTTTGTATTCAGATCTAGTTTCTTTATTCCTGTCTTTCACTGATGATAGCAAATAGCTTGAAATCATGATCTGAAAGTGGAATTATAGTTAGAGATAGTGAATACTAACTACTCTGACGTTTATGTAAACAAACATACCTTGATTGCAGTCTTGGTAGGAGCCATCTGTGGACATAAATAAAGCGTTAGCAAGTTTTTTAACTTCATTTTTGTTTATCATAAATGTACCTTTGAGGTCTTTCTTGCAATGATATAGATTGCAGAGGCTTCTACTATGTGGTGATGCTGAACTGAGATCAGACCCATGTAGCTATCTGGTTTGCTATGCTGAGTTTGAAGACATTTGTCTAAAAATTCACCTCAACTGAATAGAAATTGTTTCATCCTCAGAGTTTGTATTCAGATCTAGTTTCTTTTTCCTGTCTTTCCTGACGATGCAAATAGCGAAATCATGATCAAAGTGGAATTATAGTTAGAGATAGTGAATATAACTACTCTGACGTTTATAAACAAACTCCTGATTGCAGTCTTGGTAGGACCATCTTACATATATATATATGTACCTCCTTAGATTTTCTTCATACTCTATAAGCAATTTTATCTTTATATGTTTTTCAATCTCATTATTTTATACTTATGCATAAAAATATTATAATATTTTTTCTAAGTAATGATTATAATAAAAAAACAAATTTATTTCGTTGTCATATCTATTGCTGCAAGCAGTATTTCATATGCATCTGAATCATATAACTTTGTCATCTACACATAAGCAATTATATTTCATTTCTGCAATGAATAAATATCTTTTCTACTTTGTTTTACAGATATTAGAATTTTTTGCATATTGTGCTTATGCAAGTTATGCATATAATCACATTTATTATAACAAAGAATCATAATTTTTTTTAAAATAATGTCATATACACAATAAGATATTAGGAATTTTCAAATCAGCAAATGAAATATAAGATAGATAAAAAGAAGCACAGCACCGGTATTGCAACTTTTCATTAATATTTTATTTTGCAGTAAATTGAAAAAAAAATCCTGTTTATTTATCAAGTGTAGACATGTGATATAATGCTCTCTGAAAAAAACTTTTTAGTCTTTTATTCTGTCAGTTTTTATCTTTACTCCTTTATATTTTTCCCCCCATTTTTTTCAAAATTAATTTTATTTTTTGATAAATTACAGTACTAAAGTTCTCTTTATATAATATCTGATATACAATGCATTACATCTGAAATATAATATTTATTTTATTTTATTTTCCCATTAGAAAAAAATACATTTCAGGCAAATACCTGGATGTAAGGCTAAAATCGGGCTTAGCTAGTAAAAATGGAAGCCATCAGCAAGTACTTATTTGCAGTTTTAATATTGAGGAATTATCTCAGATAAGTCATATTATATATTAATTTCTTTTAAATTTTAATAGACAGGGTATGAGCACAGACTTTCACATGACAAATATGATGAAATTGTCTATAAAAATGTCATTTTATGATTTACATTTCAAAATTTATAGAATTTGTGAACCTATGTAAAAATAGGCATTTTTAAAAGTATTAAAAATCTTTTTTTTTGTAGATTTTTTAAACATAATGATTAATTTTTCAGCTTTTATACATTACTTTATATTTACATTTTCTAACAATGTATATATTTTTATATTTACTGCATTCAAACTGAAGATATGTTACGAATTATATCTGTTGTAATGTTTTTTTTAAATTCAAAATGGTGTCATAGTATACACAGAGATAAATAGAGTGTGTGTTTAATTTTGAAAACTGGAAATTTTGCATATGTTTTAAAATGTGGCCAGAGATGATGATCATTATTTTTTAAAGGAATAATAATTTATTTTATTTATTAGAATGGTGGTGTTTACCTTATTATGTATCATAGTTTTTTTAATTGCCATTTCAGGTATAAATGTTCCTATTATTTATAAATGGAAATGGATGTTTTTGAGGCTATAATAACCATTACATTATTGGTGTATTTTGTTTTGGTTTATGATGATCTGGGGTTTGATGATTTGAAGGGAATGTTTTTTGAGATCTTACATAAAAATAAAAGTACAGTTTATTCTGATTATTGTATCTGAATAGTGATAATAATAGTAAGTAAAATTTGTTCTACTTATTTTAGTTAAAATATATAATGTTTTACTAAAATATAATAGTACTTAGTTATTAAATTAATATTAAAGCCACCAATGATTTGTTGTGAGAAATCCATAATGAGACCATAACACCTATTATTGTGTAAAAAATATTTAGTATGTTCAATTAATTTACCGTTATTTTAAATGAGTATAAAACAGACTTAAAAGAATTTAGAAAGAAGTCCGTTCAAAATTAGAATATTAGATTTGAAAACTTAGATAATAAATTTCAAAATGTCGACACTATATTGAAGGAAATCAAAACAGAATTTTCAGATTCTCTATTAATATGTGAGTTTTAAAAATTTGACTTAGCAAACAAAGAAATGGATAAAATGTTTAAGGCATTAGATAATGTAAAATTGAATTTCAAAATAAAGTTGATATTGTGCAAGGTGATATAGAAAAATGTAAAAATGAAGGAAGCAAATGGTAACACAGTAATAATAACAAGATTGATAATTTTCAAAAACAAATGAAAAATCACAAACTGATATTAAAATGTACAACAAAAATAGAAGAAGTAATAAAAGCTTGTCAAGAACTTATAGAACAGATAGATGAACTAAGACTGATGAGATATCTGAGAAAGAATTATAGGAACTAAAAAAGATTCATACCAAAGAAGAAACTGAAAAAAAAAAAACTGCAAAAGAAATAAAAGAAATGCAATTTGCACATAAACACATAGCAGATCAGTTAGTCAATAGTAATAAAGATATCAGGGAAGAAATAAACACAGAAACTAAATATCAGTTATGCCATAATGGAATTAAAAAAAGAATTAGAGGAGAATAAAGAATATAAGCAGCAAATGGATGTTGAAATAGCTACCACTGAGTGCAAACTATATGAGATTGATAATAACAATTTTGAAAGCAAAACATATGTAGAACAACAAGTGCAGTATTTGAAATAAAAAATATAGGAAATAATGAAGATACAAAGAATGGGATATCAATTACATTGACAAAATTGTCAACTAAAAATAATATAGTCCCACCTAAGGTAAAGAATTTAATTAAAAAAAATAAATTTTATAACTGAAATGAGAAATCAAAGTGAATTTATGTTGATGAAACTTTACAAACAAATGAAATATTGCAACAATGCAGGAGGATGAAAGACTATATCTTATTTTCTGGTGATGACGAGTTAAACACTCAACAAATCAATTCCATTATCTCTAGATTTATCCATATTAAAGTATTTAGAGGGGAATATTGTGACAACCCTAATGAATACTTAAAAGTTTGGAAGAATTATTTTACTCAAACAAAAATAAAAATTTGCTATTGTTAGTAATATATTATATGAGTCCAACAGAGATTGGTGGTAACCCCTGTTTAAAAAACCCACTACCTATGGTGATTTCAAATATTGTTTTCTTGCCAGTTTTTGAAGTAATGGAAGACAAGACAATATTAAATATCAAGTGATACAAGAGAAATATCATATAAGTAATATAAATTATACAAAATTACTTAGAATAGAAGCTGCTATACTGAAAACCTTAACAGCTCACCCTTTCTCTGAGTATCAAATTGTAAAAATTTTAGGGTGAAATTTCCCAAAACACATTATATAAATTATAATGTAGCAGATTGGCACACTGTGGAGGAAGTGTTGGAGATACTTGAAGCAATAGAAACTTGTGAACATATTAGTGATATAAATTATAGGTCAAAAAGGGAAACTCCTTGATATATAGTAGTTATGTGTGAAATAATAAAGAAATATATAAAATTAATAATAGATCTGTAAAAAATTATAGATTTTGTTGAAAAAAAAAACTATCTATAAATATTAATCCACCAAAAGATAATACTAATGTAGAGAAGTTAAAAAAAGATATTGGTACATGAGGGGAGGTGTGTTATCCTGTGAAAAATTCTGAGGCCACTTCTGTAAAAATGTTAGGGAGAGATCTAAGGCATGTGCATTAAATTAGAGAGAATCTCCTTGGATTGTTTATCATGTTAATGACCTAAGAAATGCAGATTCTAGAAATTCTATAATATTTATGAGGGACCATTCCAAACTAATTAAAAGGCAGATCGGTGAAACTGCGTTATAGCTTGAAATCTCTGAAGGTCTGTGAGTTACTAATAATGCATGTAGTTTACAACCATGTTACACATAAGTAATATAAAAAAGGGATGTTAAGTAAATGATATTTATTTTAAGCAAGTGATATTACATAATATGCTTTAATAAATAAGTAAGTTTGGAATTAGAGAGCCATTGTAATTTATAGTACAAGTTTATAACAATAAATGTTTTGAAATGAAGTTTATAACAATAAATTGTATTTTAGTCTTTAAATGAAACCAAGCATTTTAAAAGGATTACTTTTTTTTTTTAAAATTCTCCCTTCCCTGTTTAAAAAAAAAAAATTGAGAAAACTGCTCATCATTGTAAATTAAGAATAGTCATCCGTTAAACAATGCTTAAAATATTTAATGAAAGTTTAATTTAGAAATTGGTGAGATAGTAAATAAATAAATGGAGTGGGAGGCAAACGTAATAGTAATCCTAAGCGCTTAATACTAAATGTGGCAAACATAATAACAACAATAATTTAAATCATGCCGTATATATAATTGCTTATCGTTACTAAGGAAATCCAATATGGTGTATTTTCAAACAGGCTAAAAAAAATACTTGTATCAAATCTTAGAAATCACAGTCAAATCCAAAGTTTACAAATAATATTCATCAACAAATCTAATTTTCTAGCCCTACAGTATATTAAAAAAACATTTTATCATTAAGTACCCACTAATAAGTTAAATAAATCGATGCAGCAGAACAATAATTTTAGTAATTTTTATTTGATTTTAAAATCGCTTGTAAGTAAAACAGTACACATTTAATATTTAAAAGTGAGTATGCTCATGAATGTATGTAAAATAACTAGTACTTTTTAATATTTAAAAGGGAATAGAACAAAATCATAGAAATATAATAGTAATTGTTACAGCTGAAACACACAGGCTTATTATATACCTGTGTTTATATATGTAATATATAGGGTATATGAACACTGACTTTCAGACGACCCATCACTCTCCACACTATCTCATAACACTGATACACTTGAACGCATATATGTCGAAAAGATAAATAATCACCATATGTCGAAAAGATAAATAATCACCAATACACGTATTTCATGCTAAACCAGCAATCATCAGTTGGTCCAGATTACCATCTCTACACTTATATGCTATAAGTGCTCAGATATATATTAAGATAGCTAATTCTCATACTTTAATGGACAGGCTTCAATCTACACCACACTCCAACTCTTCAACCATCCATCCAATTGAAAATCTGATGATGGAATGCTCAAAGGCCACCCTGAGGCTGAGATTCTTGTCACACCCATGTTGACCTAAGATCAATCTGACCCCTCATATGCAGGACATAATCCATTTAATAAACCTGTGTGTTTCAGTTGTTACATAGTAGAGATGTCTGCCCATCCGTTGTATTAAATGTATTATGTCCTGCATATGAGGGGTCAGATTGATCTTAGGTCAACATGAGTGTGACACGAATCTCAGCCTCAGGGTAGCCTTTGAGCATTCCATCATCAGATTTTCAATTGGATGGACGGTTGAAGAGTTGGAGTGTGGAGTAGATTGAAGCCTGTCCATTAAAGTATGAGAATTGGCTATCTTAATATATATCTGAGCACTTATAGCATGTATGTGTAGAGATGGTAATCTGGACCAACTGATGATTACTGGTTTAGCATGAAATATGTATATTGGTGATTATTTATCTTTTCAACATATATGTGTTCAAGTGTATCAGTGTTATGAGATAGTGTGGAGAGTTGTGGGTCATCTGAAAGTCTGTGCTCATACACCCTATATAGTAATAGTAATTGTTGTAACAGCATGTGAACATTAAATTTAAAGTTAAAACTGATTTATTTTGAGATGCGGATTATAAATATTTTATTTTGTGTTAAAATAAAAGCCAATAATTGTAGTTTAAGCTTTATAATAATTTTATTTCAAATGTTTCATATTTGTTAAATGTAAATTAATAAGCTACTTTTGCTACTTATTGAAAGCAAGAAGAAAAATTTTATCAATTGGAAAAAATATTACATCAACTGAAACCAGATTTCATGTACCAACTGCACTTGAATGGAATAAGAGTTCGAATTAATGTCATTTATCAATCACATGCTAAAACTGTATAAAAGAAGGTCCCCAGAACTTTGAGATTTTGCTATGTTAAAGCTTGATTTGAGAATTTATAAGCTGTAGATTTTAAAATCTGACATTATGGTTATGTTATTGCCTACCGTGTTTGGCTAGAGGAACCATAATACATACACCTTAAGAATGGAGAGGATCACTCAGTCATCATCAGCATCAATCATATTCAATGCTTACATTGTCATACCAATATATAAAAATTAAATTGGATAGATTTTCATCTAATCTGGAAATTACAAATATGCAGCCAAAACATTGGAACCTTCAAATATTTTAAAACCATTGAAATGTGATACAAAAGACAATGAATTTTATCTTTGTTTTTAATTTATGTAGATACTTTACTTAGAACACATCTACAAAGTTTAAATTTAATTTGACAATATTGCATACAATCTTGCAAAAATATTCTTTTGAAACTGATAAACATAATATCAACTCTCACCCTCTAATGGATAAACCAACATGAAATCCAATTGCCTTGGGAAATGTTAAATAATTACTACTAAGATTTGCTGAAGATTATTGTAAACAAATTTGTTATTGCTATTCTAAAAGAAATAATGTACCATAAATGCATATACATCCATCAAAGGAATATTATTTGACCTGTTCTTAACTTCAGAACAATAAACACATATTGCAACAAATCGAAGGTTATATATATATAAATAAATTTGAAAGAAGAAAATAATTTATGTAATAATGATAAATAAATAAATGTATTTACTGTACTTTATAATTAAGTATGTACATAGAATCTTTAATGAATAATAGATTATTTTATCAATTTATTTATTGTCATAATTATTATAAATATTTTAAAGTTTATAGCATAGATACATGTTTTCACAATGTTTTCACCATTCTCAAGCTCAGGTAAAATGTTTAAAATATTTTAATTAATATTAAGATGTGTGTGTGTACTTATTATTAAAGATAAGTTGCTATTACTGTTATTAATGTTATTGAATGTGCATATTGATTTTAGAGATACTCTTGTTTTATAGATCTTATATTTATATTTTTGAGTTGCTAATATTTATTATACAAATGTACTTCATAATTATAAATGATGTTTTAAAGTTTACTTTTAAAAATAATAATGTAAAAAACAGTTATAAATAAGGGGTTAAGTCCATATCTAAAGGTCTGAGATGAAATTTATTGTTTATTAGCTTTACACTATATAAAACATTATATTTGTTCCATAAGGGTTAATTGTTATACTCAGAAATAAATGACCAAAATTTAAATAGATACCAATGTAGGTGGAAATGCTCCGATAGAGGATATATTTAAGATTTTATAAAACTGAGATGACTTCACTAATATTTGTTTATTATATTTAATATTTACTCATATCTGATATATTGGCAATTTTATTTGATAAATCTGTTGATATTTAGTATCATATATAATCCAACAGCATTTGAGTCTATTTGATATTAGTTAGTAATAGTGCTTATATATAAATATATTTTCAAAAAATGTGAGTAAAGCTATTAAACTTATTTTATTTATATTTATTCTGATTTTATTTAATAGTTGTTCACATTAATATTTTGTTAATAAAATTATTTATTTATAAATAATGGCTTGTGTATCATTCAGATTAAAAATACAGTCACATAATTTTAATTACAATTTCAGAGTTACTTTCATAATTTTTATAGATATACTGTATTATTTGGAATATAAAAAACTTTCAAAAAATTTTAAATGATTTTATTGAAAATAAAAAAACATGTTTATATATGTTTAAAAAAAAACTAATATAAATACAATAAGTTCACCTAATTTATTGCAAATCTTTTTCAGACATATTTGTACTTTCTATATCATTACTTTCAGAGCTTGAATTCACATCTTTGCTATGCCACCAGAGTACATAATCTTCATGTCATTTAAATTGTTAGCAATGCAACATTTTAAGAAAGACTTGGTATATTTTTCCAAGACTGCAAAACACATTCAAAATTATATGTATATTATTTTCATTACAAAGATGTTTTGGTGTAAATACAGTAATGTTTTTTTTTTTTTCAACGAAAAATAAAATTAAATTATGGTATTGAGATTTAATGTTGCCAGTAAATCCTTTTCCATTTGATTAAAAACCTTTTCTAAAATTGCAAATGAAAGAAAATGAGAGTTTTTTAAAAATAAATTTCTCTTTATAAATAGCAAAAATAATCTATAGCGATCAATATAAAATGTAATTTTGTCATCCAATTACAAATGGCAGCCATAGGTCATTGATTTCTTTTTCAATTTGTTTTTGTATATAAGTAATTTTTTATTAAAATCTGAATTATTATTCTAAAATAATTTATATTTTCATAAATAATTTTTGAAAAAAATTATAAATGTGTACAAAAAGATTCTAAAACATACATTTTTACTTTGAAAATGAATACGAAGATATTGGAACAATCAAAATTGTTGTTGGGCACTCTCTTGTGTAGAGGATAAGAAACAATCAATCAGAATGAAGGCAGGTTCTTATTTCAATGTTGTATTGATTCATTAGTTTTAAAAAATTCTAAATGTTATTCAGTACAATATTCTTGATAAAATAATGATAAAATTGGCAAAATACAGTTAAATGATTCTAAAACATATGTTTATACTTTGAAAATCAAAAAAAAGATATCAGAACTGTAAAAATCATTGGCAGGCACTCTCTTATGTAGAGAATAAAAATAATCAACCAGAGTAAAGGCAGGTTCTTATTGCATTGTTGTATTGATTTATTAGTTATAAACAATTTTAAAGATTATTCAGTACAATTTTCTTGATAGAATAATGGTAAAATTGGCAAAACAATATTAAAAGGAGCAGTTTGAGAAAGAGTTAAAGCTGTTTATTAGATTAATCTGTAAGATATTGACATTTGCTGTTATTTTTTTCTTTTGATTAAAAAGCATTTAACACACTATTCTACACAAGAATATCAATGATTGTGATAATAATACTCTGTGCATGTATAGCATAAAGCAAAAATCTGCAGAAATAATATGTTAAAAATATTAGGTTCAAATTTAAGATGCAGCTCCCTTTTATGGGTTCAAAATTTGGCAAAAAAGCATTTTATATCCAAAGTAATATGGTAATCAAGTGGATATTACTTATTAAATCATTTTGAGGAAGTTCATTCACAATTGTTAACCAGTTATAGTTGTATGCTATAAGATATGAGCTGGATTCCACTAAAAAATGGCCATTTGTATTCACCCATATCCAAATGAAACTTTTATTTAAATAATAGGGTATATCAGTCTTGTTATTAGTATTATAGTTAAATGAAATTAAATCCCTGAGAAATAAAAAGTAAGATATAGTGTTTTTTACTTTTAAGATTACACTAGCCATATAAATCTTGATGAATGATTATATACCTGGTAGCATATAAATTGTCCTAAAATCCTGAGATATTTTATAAATGTTAATGTTCACATACATTAGTGTGTAACAGACATTACATGTGAAACTGATTTCTCATTAGATTTCATTAAATATATTTGGGAAAGTTCATTTAAGATTTGTGCTGTCACTGTTTGGTAAGTGTCTGACCCTGTTTACTACATATCACACCAGACTAATACTTACTGATTTACTATTACAATATATATATATATATATATATATATATATATATATAATAGTAAATCATATATTGTAATGATATATATATATATATATATATATATATCACCAGACTAATACTTACTGATTTACTGTTACAATATATATATATTGATAACTCCAACATAAATCATCGCATTTTACTGATGCAAGTTATTAAAGCTAATTATTTTTTCTTTGCATCTAGAGATTTTGCCATAGTATGTATTATTAATATGTATTCTCTTAAAGTGTTTTATAGCAACCATTTCTATATAGCAACCAATTTTTAAAAATACTTTTTTTTTAATATAAATCCTTTCTATGAACAATTTAGTTATTCCAAATCATTTTTATTCTGTTAGAAATTAATAATATATATATATATATATAATAGGTGTAGTATTTTAAATCAAAGTTGTGCAATATATAAATGGCTGTGTATTTGTGGAAAGGCATATATTGGGGAATCTCGATGTACATTGGAGAAAAGATCAAAGGAACATTTGTTGTTATATAAACGAGTGCAAAAATCAAGACAAGAGAATGTTAGAAATGATGATGTATCACCATCAGTATTTTTTGATCATAATGTAACATGTAATTATGGTTTTGATTTTGATTTTAATAAAGTTAAGATTTTGTGTATTGAAAGAAATAATAATAAACGCAAAATTAAAGAAGCTATGTTAATAAAAAGTGAAAAGCAACAGTTGATAAACAGACAAACTGCCAATATAAAAATTAATGAATTGTGGGAAAATTGATGTATGACGAATTACTTTTTTATTACATTTGTAACGGTTTTTTCTAATACAATTTGAATCTAGTTGATAACGACTACATAGATAGTTAAAAGTACTTCTATTAAATTGGTATATATATATGTTTTTTAAAATATTGTTTACTGTATTAATTATTGTATTGTTTTGAATAATTATCTATCTATCTATCTATCTATCTATCTATCTATCTATCTATCTATCTATCTATCTATCTATCTATCTATCTATCTATCTATCTATCTATCTATCTATCTATCTATCTATCTATCTATCTATCTATCTATCTATCTATCTATCTATCTATCTATCTATCTCTATCTATCTATCTATCTATCTATCTATCTATCTATATATATATATATATATAGGGGGTTTGAACACAGACTTTCAAACTCCCTTCAGCAATTCATTATATCTCATACAACTGATACACATGACCACACATATGTAAAAAAGATAAATGATCTCCAATGTGTGTATTTTGTACTAAACCAGCACTCACCAATTGGTCCAGATCATCATCTCGAACACATATATGTAATGAGTGCTGATTCAGCACAAAAATGTATATTGTATATTATTTATCTTTTTTCGTGTGTGTGATCATGTGTTTTGGATGTATGAGATAAAGAGGATGGCCGAAGAGCGCTTGAATGCCTGTGTTCAAATTTACTGTATTAGATCTAGATTAGATATATAAAATATACTTGTATTTAAACTACTACAAATTCAGCCTGTATCTTTCCCACTCCTCTTCTATGTATTTAAATGAACAAGGTCATATACATGATGAGTCAAGGTGACTTAAAGTCAACATGGGCATGACAATAATATTCGCATTAATAAGAAATTTGGGTGTTCTATCATCAGATTTTCAATGATATGGACTGCTGAAGATTGGAGACTGGAGTGGATTGAAGCTTGTTCATTAAAGTGTGAAGATTCACTATCTTAATATAAATCAAGCAGTGATTATATATACAGTATGTGTGGGAGATGATGACCTGGACCAACTGATGAATGCTGGTTCAGCACAAAATACATATATTGGACATTATTTATCTTTTTTACATGTGTGATTATGTGTATCAATTGTATGAGATAAAGTGAATGGCTGAAGTCAGCTTGAATGTCTGTGTTCAAACCCTCTATATTACATATAGACTCCACATATAAAATATATTTTTATTTAAAATATTATATGTATATATTACTTTACAAACAAGGCATAATGCTGGCTGATATTTATATAAAATATATGAAATGATATTAATTGCTATCTTTAAATCTATCATATCATTGTTAGAAAGAATTAATGGAGTAAGAATATTTTTCTGGTGTAAAAATTTTTGCCATTAATATTTTCATCTTTTATAAATAAATGTTTTATGAAAATAATATTTGCAGTGGAAATGTTTGGAAACAAAATTTGTTTATACTGAGACATATATTCATAGGACTGTTGGATGAAGTCTAGAATATATATATATATATATATATATGTTGATATAAATCTGAAATATATATATATATATATATATATATTTCAGATTTATTCAACAATGAACATTTTTGATAATAAGGTTGTATGAAAAGATTGAAGTTTGAGAATTAAAAACTGTTTCAGTTGGAAATCTTATATTTTAAATGGCAAATTTATCTAAATTTAAAATCAATTTCATTAATTTGCATCAGTATATATAAATACATATTTAAAAAACATTTTGTCACTTTATCAATCAATCATAGTTTAAAAGTTTAAAACTTTTTCATGGACATAATTTAAAATTTTAGTTTTTGAAAAGGTATAAATTACTGACAAGCTCATTATATTTTTAAACTCAGGTTGCAGATTTATATTTAAAGTAAAATATATTTGAAATACTCTATAGTTATATTATTCTGCTCCCATTTAAAATTCGAGCTTTCTTTATTTAAAAGGGAGTGTGACTTATTAAATAATATAGCTATGAAGCATTTCAAATATATTCTACTTTAGATATAAATCCGCAACTTATGATTAAAAATATATTGAACTTGGCAGTGATTTATATATTTTCATAAATTAAAAATTTTAAATTATGTCCACAAAAAAGTTTTAAACTTTCAAAATATAATTGATAAATTGATAATATATATATTTAAATATATTTATTCATATGTGTTTATTATTATTTTAACAGATGCAAATTAATGAAATTGATTTTAATATAGATAAATTACCATTTAAAATATGAGATTTCCAATTCAAACAGTTTTCAATTATCAATTTTTGTTTTATCTACAATTTTTTTCCATACAATTTTATTATCAAAAGTGTTTATTGTTGAATCTGAAATATATTTCTGCACATATCAGTTAATATTCTGGACTTCATTCAACTGTCCTACAAAGATATGCAATAGACAAACAAATGTTGTTACCTATTTCTTAGTAAGTTTTTCACTGCATATATTATTTTGCTAAAACAATTGTTTCTAACATATTAACAAATTAATAGTAAAAATTTTAAAAGACTAAAATAATATTTGGTTGTTTTCTCATCCCTGGTGTTTGCCACAGGATGGCGTTGATGCTAATCAAAAACATATACATATAACGATTCCGGGCTGGACCTAAATGATCGATTTGATCTAAAAAGATCTGATTTCTTAGATTTGTAATAAAATATTCTACTAACTAATACTATTATATGATGTTAGTTTTTTCATTTTTGTAAATGCTTATTAATCTTATCTTTTTTTTTAGTTTGTGTGTGTGTGTTTTTAAAGTTACGGTGTTTTTCTACTTTTTTTTTGGGACTTTATGTGTGTCTTTTTAAAATTATGGTCTTTTTTTTGCAAGAGTAAATCAATACTTTTATTCAAAAGCAAGACATAATAAGTAAATGCTTATTAATCTTATCTTGTTTTTGAGTTTGTGTGTGCCTTTAAAGTCACGGGGCTTTTTCTAATTTTTTTGGGGGACTTTATGTGTGTCTTTTTAAAGTTACAGTCTTTTTTTTGCAAGAGTAAATCAATAATTTGATTCAAAAGCAATATGTAATAAGTCAATGTTTATTAATCTTAGATTGTTTTTTAGTTTGTGTGTGTGTCTTTAAAGTTATGGGGCTTTTTCTCATTTTTTTCAACTTTATGTGTATCTTTTTTTAAAGTTACGGTATTTTTGGTCAAGTGTAAATCAATCATTTTATTAAATAAGCAATACGTAATTCTAAATCTATCAAAAGTAGCGTAATTTATATACTACAATTTAGAATTGATAGTAAGGACTGTCATTGAAAGACTCAATTGAAAAATGATACCCGACTAATTTCCGTTTTTTTTTTTTTTGGGGGGGGACAGTAATGAATCAGAAAGTGGGTTGTTTTTGTTAAGTCTGTCTATATAAAAAGGGTACCATTATTGAAATACTAAATTTAAAAATGATAGCCAACTAATTTGCATTTCTTTTGACAGTAATTAATCAGAAAGTGGGTTTCTTTTTTTTTTTGGTAAATCTTGTGTATATATAAAAAAACCGTAATTCAAATACTCCATTGAAAAAATCAAACCCCGTTGAATTTGCTTTTTTTTTTTTTTTTAAGACAGTAATTAATCAGGAACTGGGTTGTTTTTGTTAGTGTGTAGATATAAAAACTAATCTTATTTTGAAATAATAAATGTAACAAAAAAAAAATAATACCAGACTAATTTTCTTTTTCGGACAAGTAATTACTAATAATTAGACACTGGGTTGTTTTTGTTTGTGCGTATATATATAGCAAAAGTAACTGGTCATGGAAAAATTCTCACAAAAATGGTACTTTTCGCATGATCCTTGAAATTTTTTCCATTCTGCACCCTTAAAAGCAATTTTTGAGGGTTACTCATTCGTAATGGAATCTCCAGGACATTATTACTAAACTTACAACAGTAAAGTAAGTTACAACACTTTAAAAAAAATAGACGTCTTATCAAATTTTAAAAAACTACGACTGCTTCAAATACACACACTCTCACACAAAACTACAGAGAAAATAGATATTCTACTATTACGAGAAAATGATGAACAAAATTAACTACTATGGCAGCCAATCAAGGCATTTCTTTCTCTTTGCTTTTAGCATAGAAAAAAGCTATAAATGGCAGCCATCGGGAACTCTTTCTGTGTTTTATCATAGAAAGAAGTCTCTTTGTGTTGGCTTCTGTCGCCACCACCGCCTCCATCCAACATAATGTGAGGACTCTTTTCTGCATTTATAACATAGAAAATTTCCTCTTTTGTTGGGTGAATGCCAGTGAAATGGTATATTTCTAGGAATTGACCTAGAAATAGCGACATCTTGAGGTGAACACCCGGGATGAGAAAACAACTGAATATTTTTACTTAATAAGAGTAACATAATCTTCACGCAGTAATGTCATCCAGGAGAGCTTGGTATTTCAGCATATGTAAGAATATAAAAGGTGATCATGTAATATTCTTACTTCATAAATTCTTCTTAATGGTGTGACAGGTTTAAAGATAGCAATTAACTTTATTATAAAAATACTTGTAAAATCCAAGTGCTGATAGAGATAATCGCATAACTAAAGAAAATATTAATATGTAATAGAACCTATCACAAAAAAATTAAGTCAGAGGTCACATGACTTAATTTTTTTTTGTAATTTTATTTTTTGCTATGATGGTTTTTGTGATTTTATATTGCTAAACTATTAATATATGGTTTATCTGAACTTAGTTCAGTCCCATATGGCTATTTAAGTTAGATAGCTGGATTAGAAGACATATGGATGTCTAAAAATTTCAGAGTTTATACTTAATACTTATACATTAGATAAAGAACTGGGCTTGTCCTGGTATTTTTAATCTAATGATTGAATATCCTAGCACCTCACTGAGGACTCCAGTAACACCTATTTTATCATACCTTAAAACTAAATACTTTAAAATAGATTCTGTTGAATGATTCATAGTAAACAACTAAAGCATTCCATGATTACCTTTTTTTTTATGCTGATGCATGCTGTTAAAACAGTAAACAATATTTTTTCCACATACTAGTGTTACCTAGTGCAAATTTTACTAGTCAATAGATGCTAGTCGATTGTCAATCTTTAATGCTAGCCAATGATTTCTATCCAATATTACCAGACTAGTTTCTAACTTATGCATTTCATCAGTGTGAGGAGTGTGGATCTGGGAGTAATACACCTGTATCTTTGAAGCTAATACACCAGGTGTCATTATTGTGTGGGAAAAAATTGTTATTATTTTAAAAACTCGTGTAAGCATAAAGAAAATAGTAATCACATAATGCTTTCATGGTTTAATACCAATTTTATGTAAAAAATAAAGTTGACTGCAGTTATTTAAAAACAAAGATACAAAAATATATGAATAATGAATTGGTTATAAATCTGTATGACTATACAGGTAAATTAGCTTAGGTTGAAGACAATTCTGTTTGGGCTGACAGCCTTATAATTATGCAAAAAAATAAAACTATGGCTTCTGCAGAGGTAGTGTATTCAATCCAAAGATCTGGGTGCACTACTCCTACAACCAAGCCTCCATATTGATGAAAGACTTAAATAAGGCTAAAACTTTAGAACATGCACCTTGAGTGCTTAATTTATTACAAGAGAGACTTCTACAAATCTAAACACAAGATTCGACTTTATAAAGATAAAAGTGGCCCACTCTTATCTTCAACTTATTTTTCTATATACATATAGACAAATCTAAGGCACTATGATTTGGGAGTGTGAAGCTAATAAATTATTTACTGATTAATGTTTAAAAGAAATAGTGGACTTAATCAGTGAAGAATTTATTAGCTTCACGCTCCCAAATCATAATGCTTTAGATTGGCCTGTATATATAGAAAAATAGGTTGAACAGTGGGCCGCTCTTATCTTTATAAAGTCAAATCTTGTGTTTATATTTGTAGAGGTCTCTCTTGTAATAAATTAAGCACTCAATGTGCATGTACTAAGGTTTTAGCCTTATTTAAGTATTAAGTGCTGACATTGCGCTTAATAAGAATTAATATTTACAATTGATGAAAGACATAAACTAGAAATAAGTCTGAAATATTGTATTGGAAAACACTGAATTGGTATTATGATGCACAACCATCTAGCATCTATGGATTACTAAAGTTTACATCAGGTGGCACTACTGTGTAAAAGAAATATTGCTTTTGTTTGAATGATTACTCTGAATTGTAATTTAGTAGGAGATAAATTACTAATGTGGCATATAAAATATAAAACTTTGGTGATTCAGAAATAAAATGTATTCATATTAAAATACGACTGATATATAATATTATAGACAAAATTATTTCATAAACTTTTGCTGATGATAAGTGTATACATTACCATAAGATAGAGTGGAAATCTAAATAAAGTATGATATTATTTTGAAACTGAAATTTTAAAATGAGATTGGAGTGTTTTTAGATAACCAGAACATTAAATAACCTTGTCAGATATACAATTATAAATAAATAAAAAAGATAATTATTTCTTGCTTAAAGTAAAATAAAAAACCAATCTTTAAAATTTCACAATTTTGATTAGCCTGCTTATTATCTTTTTTCTTCTTTTTAGTAGATATTTAAAGTTGCTTTAACTAAACTAATTAAAAATAAAATTTTGACTTGGGAACTATTTTTTTACATGTTTTATTTAATTATTATTTTATTTTTTTAAAAGTTAGTCAATAATTATTCCAAATAAAATCTACTTTGATATATTAATTATCTGCATTATATAATAATTTGTTGCACAAAGCAATTTATTGATTAATGACTCAATCAACTTCAGATTAAAGATGTAAAAAAAACTCTCCAAAACTTACTAAATTGATCAATTCACCATCTACTAATTTGGTGCTCAAGCATCACTTATTAACCACCTGAACAAACTGCTCACATAATAAAATGTACAATTATTTTGACTATTTTTATTTAAAGAGAATGGAAGTATTTATAAGTCTAAATTCAGACTTTTTGGTTATATTATTCTTCTGAGATAAAGAACTTATGTTAAGATTATTGCTTGAAGTTATATATTTTTTCTGTAATCAATGTGAAAAAAAATGATTAAGCTATTTGAACATTTTAATTATCCTAAATACTGATTGTTTTGATATTTTATATATAAAAAGTGATAATATCAGTCATTTTGTCTATTTTAATTAATTTGTATTTCATTTGTATATTGAGTTAATTTTAATGTTTTTTGTATAAAATTCAAATACTTCATTAAATATTTGCAAATTAATATTGAATATAACATATTTTTTATTTATTATTGTCTCACCATTTATACATATGCTTTATTTATCATTCATGTTTTTTTTGATACCTAATTGCAACTTAAGACTACAAATTATTATAAAAGTTAAAAAGTATGGTAATACTTTTAGTTAAAATATTTCAGGTTAATATTCTATGAAGAGTAAACTACAATATTACATAATTATTGTGTGAATGAATTGGATCTTTACTGTATTAAAAATACAAGTTAAATTCATTATTGAAATAGTTATACTATGTTTCCCTGAAAATAAGACTCTTATCACATGATCACTATTTCCCATGTTTGCTCATAATTGTTGTTAAAATAGGAAAAACTCTTTCCATATAGTAGTGCCACCCAAAACAAGACAGAGTAATCACTGGATGCCAGAGGCACAAGCCTTCTTGCATCCAATGATTACTCTGTCTTGCTTTGAGTGGCACTATTGTATGGAAAGAGTTTTTCCCATTTTAACTCAATCTTGTATTAATTTTTGTTTTAAAAGATGACTTAGAACTTATTTTCAGGAGATATCTTATTTTTCATATATATATATATATTCAAATACAAAATCTACAATTATTTAAATACAAAAGTCTACATTTATTCAATATTACCAATTTTAACAGTGCATAAATAACTTTTACTACAGCTTAAATATGTCACGTTCAGGAATGTAATCATATCACACAGTCTCATTATATATGATAATATGAAAAGTTATATAAGTGTTGTTGAAATTAGTAATATTTAATTCAAAATAATATATGAAACATTAAGCAGATTTGATTAATTTATGAACTAATGTCAACCGCTAGTAATAAGATTGAGCCATTATGAATATCAATGTTGGCTTATTTACTATATGGTTGGATGTCAGATAAAAGAGGGATTTTCATATCAGGATAAATGAAGGCACATTGACAAATGAAAACAAAACTGTGTTGCAAGTTTATTAAAATAATCAATTATGAATCTGCCTGTAAAATAATTTTGAGTAATATTTATTCAAGGACAAAAATCTACATTTATATTTATTTATACATTTATTATTTTAATTCGAAATGTTTTTTTATTTTCTTACGCTAGTTGTAATATATATATATGGGTTTTGAAAATTATATTGATTAATTTTTAATTCTATACATGTGTAATGTCTTTCAATGGAGAATGATATCTATTCTTCAGGCTGACAATCTTAAATAGGTCTTATCTATTTGGGATAGGGTTTAAATTATCAATATCCTGAAAAATCATGCTAAAGCTTATTTTCTGGTTATGACTTAATTTTAGGGAAAGGCAGTATAATTTATGTTTATGTGTATACACGTGAGTGCATAATTGTTTACATTAAATTATAAATTGATGATTATACATAAATATTAATTGAATATTTAAAAAAATAGATTACTTATAAATATGATAATTAATATCTGGAATGACAAACTATTTGGATTACAAGTGGTCTGCATGGGAAAAACATGTTTTCACTTTTCAATATACAGATGCTCATAGGAGAAGAAAATCTTATTATGATGCCAATACCAGCTTTTCATTTTTAATAAATTTTTATGAAATAAAATTTATTAAATTTGTTCACAATCTATTTAAATGTGTTGAATTGTATGTAAATATGACTCTGCATGTTTATATGTGTCTGAAGTTTGTTCCCCAACTCATGATTGGAACATTATTATGTAATGAAATGTTGGTGCAACATTCTTTGTGAGCTAAATTAAAGTCCTATTGTTGAGCAACAATATCCATTTATGAAACTTCCAATTTGACACTTCTCAATTCTGGTTTATCAATAACTAAAAAAATAATATTACATGTGAAAAAAATTATGACAAAATGTTCAGATTCAAATTATTTCATTTTTATCTGAAACAAATTTTCAAAAATTCATTGTTTTGGAAACATATAAAATGATAAGCAGAACTTATTACTCATGATAACACATTATGCATGCCTTTTATAGAAAAACTTTATTTGAAAAATGTTTCATACAATTATAAACATAACAAATTTTAAACATTTTTTGGTAGATTATTGTTTTTGACATATAACAAATATTTTTATGATAAGTTGTGTGACATACATTTAAAGAAAACATTATTGAATAAAATATTTTCAGAATGAAGTTTTAAATATGTTTTTACTTGAAACTTTATGTGTAGTAAAAAAAAAAAACTTTGTTTTTAGGCTTGTTGGTGCCGTATATGATTTTAATTTATGTATACAAAAACATGCACACGTGAGGATGGGGGGGGGGGGCAAAAATAATCAAAATTTTATTATAAAAAATTAATCTCTTTCAAAGTACTGATCATTTAATACAATACACTTGCCTAAACATGTTCTTAATTTTTCAAAGTAGTATGGAAACACTTATAAATTGAAGTCTTTTAATGCTTTGCATTATTTTATTTTCATCATTTGTAAGTCAGGAATAAAAATAAATTGAGGCATTTTATTTATTTGAGGGAATAAAAAGAAGTCACATTGTTAGAGATTGAGAAAATATCATTAAATAATAAGTTGAGTCATGTTGAATTTACTTAAAGAATATTTCACAGTTAAGACTCCTCACAGAAGAATTGTTGCGATGAAACTCACACTTCTCCCCTTGCCACAAATGGGATGTTTACATTTCATCACATCATGCAAATATTCCTGACCATTAAGAACTAATTTTGGAAAAAGAATGTTTGCATCAATAACAAAAGCACTATTTTGATATTGAACTTTCTTTGACAAATCTTTTTTTGTGACATGGTGAATTTGACAATTTCATTAAACCATTCATAAATTTATGTTTTCCTCAAAACACTTTTTTTTGCAATCAGTATCAAACATTACATCTATTACCCTGCCATTTTTTTTATATATTAAAAAAAATCAAATTTCTCATTATTCCAACTTTTCTGCCATTACAAAAATTTGACATATATGTGAAACAAACTTCACCAAAAAATTGTGTTGTATGGTTCCATGAATTCACTTGGTACCTAACATAATTCAGAAGATTGATGCAAAAGCATCCCTGCAAGAGAATGTAACAGCAGAAGTATATATGACAACAGGCACACTAACCAGAGACTAATTCTAGTTATTTTAGGATCCTTCCTCTTTCATATATGTAAATACAACATTTAATCATCTAAATTAAATTGTCTAATACTGCTGCCAGATATAACATTAGATAATTTATGTTTTCTATATTAAATTTGTTTATAGGATTTTGCAATGACTAATATATATATATATATATATATATATATATATATATATACATATATATATATATATATATATATATATACATACATATATACATATCTGTTTAATTGTTTAAAATTTTAATTGGTAATATATAGATATTAATAATAAATGCATGATTGATTTGTCTATTTGTCGTATGATTTTTTTTTTTTAAGTGTCATA
Organism: Epiperipatus broadwayi; assembly: GCA_028023455.1. Taxonomy (NCBI): domain Eukaryota; kingdom Metazoa; phylum Onychophora; class Udeonychophora; order Euonychophora; family Peripatidae; genus Epiperipatus; species Epiperipatus broadwayi. Next base: position 3,306,348 of record JAQFVV010000012.1, on the reverse strand, counting down.
GCATTGGCCGGGACACGAACCCACAACCCAGGCAACCACCTGCAAGTGCAAGGCAGTCACGCTGACCTTTTGACCACCAATACAAAACTTGTCATATGACATTTTAATGTCCTAATGACAGGTTAAGTACAACTGTTTCATTTGAATAAGCAAAGTGAGACTTTTGTTATTATGGCTGAGAATTAACCCAAGAACTTTTAGCTCTTCAGCCTTATCACTGTAACACAATTCCAAAGTGCACAGGGCAGTAGACATTTTATTGAATGTAATATTATCAAATATAAGATATCTAAAATAATAAATTGTTTATTAGTTGTTGATGACCATAAACAATATTTCAGCAATATAAAATAATAATAAAACAAGTTAGTTCTGTCTTTATTGATTATGATAATATATTTATTTCACTTTTTTAATTGAAAATTAGTGAAATGTCATTTGCAAGCTAATCCATCATATAAGTAATCAGTTTTTTAATGTTTTGACATAGAAATATTATGTACAACTGATTCTTATGCATTTACCATTTACATTACACGAAAAATTATTTATTCTACTTACAAATTTTGGTTAATGTTCGTATATAAAAATTAAAATTTGCAGCCTAACATAGTAATGGATTAAGAGAAATGAAAAACAACAACCGATGATGATCAAATAGTTTGGTTTGATGATGCTCAAATAGCACTCTTTAATTTTAGTATCTCAGTGCCTAGTTATTTTAACTTGCTTTAAATAGAGCTTTTCTATCAAACATATACACCTACTTTCAAAATAAACTTCAACATTTACTAAAACAAAACTTTCATATCTATCGGTAAGATTTAATTTAATTAATTCTAATGCTTTGATTCCAAGTCATTATTGGATTTGTAATCACAATTCACTAAGATTTGCTGATTAAAAACTAGAAAATTTCTCCAACATCTAAACAAAAAGTTATCAATATTGCTAGAAGGCTTTTTGATTTCTATGTGAACTAAATATAGAATTTTCTTTGTTAAAAACTTCATTTATTTATAAATATTATTTAAATCAAGATTTTAAACATATAAGATTACAATACTCCATAGTAATATTAAACACCATTAAATAATCTATAGCATAATAAAAGCTGAAATGCGACTATTGAAACACAAACAATGAAAGGAAAAGACATTTTTCACTGGATAATTGGTTGCCCTTGTTATTTTTATTTTTACCCCAAACCAAAAAAAAAAAAAAGGTAGATATTCAGTTACTAGCAAATAATTATATAGCTATCCAGTTTCGATATAGACGGGATACCTGTGGGAAAAAACAATATTGATAATCCTCAAATACTTGAAAATATATAGTTTGATCCATATTAAAATCGTAGGTCACAGATGTGATGAGGGAAATGATAAGAATAGGATTCTAAGGTCCTTTATTCAATTATATTTAGACATAAAATTTATAAAACTTAAAACTAAAGTTAGCCAGCATATCCACAACAAAGCATTTAATTATTTTTTTAAATAAAAGTGTTTAAGGAGTAATAAACACTCCACAAAATTGTGCCATCCAGTGCAAGCCTTAGTGATCAATGAATACAAAACCATAAAATCTCTATCTAGTACCTACTCATTCAATATTCCCAACTAATTTCTAGTTTGTAGTTTTCATCAGTAAGAAATTGAGAGCACTCCATTTAGATCTTAAGATTTAATGCAACTTTAAAACAATTTACCTATTAGTTAACTATAAACTATGAGAGCAATATAAAAACACAGCAATGTTTTCAATCCAAAGTAATTTATTCATATAGTCATATAAATCTGAACCAAGTTCAGCATTTATATATTTTAGTATCTCTTTTTAAAAAAAAACAAAACAAAAACATAGTCATCATCATTCTATGTGCAGAATTGTATCCCTAAAACATCACATGATCACTATGCAATCTAGATCTGTTTTTCTTATAAATATATTGTAAAATAGTCAATGATAATTGAAATTGTATTGAAACAAAATGTTATATACATTTATATTTTAATCTTTTATATTTTGCTCTTTTTGGATAGATGCCTATGACTACAGAAAGTTTTACATTTTTTCCCTTTCACATTCTTCAGTAAACAAACTATCTAAAAATTGTTTTTTATGGTAGCAAGAAATATTTCTTCAATATAATATAGGTTCACAATTTGCACCAAGATCTGCTAGCATTCTATATGGTATTGAATTCTCTAATCCTTGAATAGTGTTTGAAATTGTTAATGAACATATCCCATTTTTTATAAAAGAGTACAGAGATTTAAATAATCAAACAAACTATCATAGATGTGTGATAATTAAACCAATACTGAGACATCATGGGATTTATTAAATGTAACATAATAATCTACAAAGATGACATCTACAAACAGTAACTGTATCATGAAAAATCATTAACCAATATATATTCAAATCAAATGATCATTGCAAAAATATAACTTAATGATGAACAAAATGTAAACAATTTATCTAACTCCATACAGTAGCGCCACTCAGTGCAAACCAGAGTAATCAATGGATGCCAGAAGGCTTGTGCATAAAATCCCTATCTACTGCCTACTCATCCAATATCCCCAGACTAGTTTCCAGTTTGCACTGTGTGACACTACTGTATGGAGAGTTACAGTTATGAGCAAGTATAAGAAATTGTAATTATGTGGTATTTGATTTATTGTTAGTCTTCTTTTCAGTAGCAATCAATTTCCGTATAATAATTATTTATGATACAGTTGCTATTAATGAAACTTCTGCATAAATGTTCAGTCTGAAAAGGTTCTGATAGACTATTTTGATAATTAATGAAATCTTAAAATATTTTTTGGCTACAGTCCTTTTTAATATCTCTTTTTTCATTTTAATATGCAATAATTTTTAAGTATAGTTGGTTTTAGCATATTTATTTTTTTCTGTTTTTATTCAATTTAACCATTAGTCTTAAAACTTTTCATCTTGAAGCATTCAATAGTTCAATAACCATGGACATCATTAATGGATTAATTATTTAGACAAAAACAATTTGATTTTTAAAACTTCATTTAGATTTATATATATATTGTGATCTTTAGCTTTGTCAAGAAAACCGGTGTTTCATAATTGCTAATGTTTAAATAGAAAAAAAAAAAAATTTCTAAGAAAAGTTTATTAAATCAAACATATCTAGAACTGACTTCAGCTTCTATAACTCTAATTAACTAATGATTAAAATGTTTCTTTCAGCAATATGTAATATAATGTTTTAGTTCGGGGTTTTGCTAGAATATTTAAAGGTATAGTTCAAAGCGTGTATTAATAAGTAAATCTAAAATGTAGCTAATCGTATTGAAGTTTAGATTATTAATATAAGATAGAGCAAAAAGAGGAGTGCCTGAAATAATTAGCTAATACTGACTAATTTAAGTAGTATGCTAAATTTTAAGGAATAGCTATTAAAAATTTGATAAAATATTTGATTTAAAATCAGTTGTAGAAATTTAATCAGTCAATTGATTAAAGAAGAGTATTAAATTAGAAATAGAAAGTAAACTAAATCGGTTTAATTTGAAACAGATAAATAAGTTATTGCTAACTAAAGAAAGCTTTAAAGTCAATAGTTAAAAGATAGAGAATGATTTTTAAATGTATGTGTGTGTGCTTGCCTGGCAATTTATTTATTGGGGAAAATATTGTTTTTTATGGATCATGTTTGGTACTATTTAAGGGCCTTTTGTTTGATTAAAAGTTTTTAGTTAAAGTCAAATGAACTCTGAAAGTTTGTATTCATAAAAAGTAGCTCAGTTTAAGGGCCTTATAATAAACAGGAGCCCTTATGATTGTTTAATGAGCTTAGGATGTTCTTGTTTTGATCCCACTGTCTTTACTGGGTTAAGGAATGATCACTCTGCACTGTTTGTTAACTTCCATTCAAGATCACCTTTATTAAAAATCTCTAAAAAATGAAACTAGAAATCAAAGAGAGCCTAATGTGTGTAGATAAATTGATGGAAGAAATATCATTATAATTCCCTATAAACTTATGTGAGAAAACAAAATTATCTGCCATGCTACAATATTCACTCGCATTCTCAGACAAATATGGGGCGAACTTTTTATTAAAATTTTTATCTAATAAATCCAAGAAATATTAATCACTATATTTGTTTTTGGCTGATGCTTATTTCTGTGCCCTATCATTCAATTGTCTGAACAACGTTTAAGATCTCTTTCTTTCCTGGGTCTAGTTGGCCACATTTATATCGAACATCATAATTACTTCTGATTACTGTAAATCAAATTTTTAATGTGATGTGATGCACTGTGACTTCTTATATGGAGTCAGGAATCTCTCAGCAACAATGCCCAGAGAAACCTGTTAGTCAATATACCTTCCCTTTCCATTCCCCACCCTAAGTTTTCCCATATCCTGTTCCACAACAGAATCTTTGTCAACTCCATGGCCTTTATATCTAACTCCCCCTTATCTCTTCCCAAACCCAACATAAAAATCAATACCCACTTTCTGTATAATCACTTTCCTTATATTTATTCTTCCACAACTTTATTATTTGTATCTTTTCTGCTTTCAAGCATTTACATTCAATTAACAAATGCCTAATATTTTCTATGTCTTCCTTACACAACTTGCAGACTAAATCACCTACATTTTTCCATTTACATGTAAAATCTCCTGTTGCTAAAGATCCCATTTGAGCCTTAAACAGTAAACTACTTTCCTTGCTATTATCATAAATTAATTCACGCCTAATATTCCATTTACTTCTATATATATTTAAACTCATTTTACTCTCCATACTAGTTCTCCATCTTTCCAAATACCTATCCTTTATTAATGCATCTATCCTTCTATCCCATTCTTTACCACTATAACACTCAACAATTCTCCTAACACAATCATCCCAACTTTTGTACAAGTATACTGGCATAAATTCTTTATCCAAATCTTCTGCATATCACATTACCTTCTTCACCCATCTTCTTACCTGCTCTTTATTCATAACCCAATTAAATACAATTTTGGCTATTCTTTTATTATCCATAAACTGCAATCTACCAAACATTTTCATTTTGCTTTTTGCATCCCTCATATAAAAACTTGACCATCCCATTTTTCCTTGAATCGCCTTCTTTGCTATCCACACATCTGCAAAAAATGCATGTCTTCCTACTTCTCTTTGTACTTTTTCCAAGTAATCTAATACTCAATTTACTAACACATAACACATAATTACCATATGTTAACCCTGTGACCATCACTCCCTTCCATACAATTCTAGCTTCATCATATTTACTATATGAAAACACAGTTATGTGATGTCAACCATTGCTTAGTGGTGCCTTCGGTAACAAAAAAGTGTAGTGTCTAGTACATTATATATGTATTTCATCTTTTTTTGATAAATGGGGTTTATTTAAAGCTTCTATGCAGATAAAGTTCTCAATCTGTTTCACTCATGTCCTTTCACTCTTTATCTACTTAAATAGATCAGGTAAAAGATGAAATCCAGCTATTACCTATTAAGGTTGCCTCACTGTGATATTATTTTGGTCTGTGAATATTATTTTGGAAACCAATTGTTTGGTGGCCAGTTATGGTTTACTATATATATACACCATTAAATATAATATGTATATAACAAATAATTTTAAAATAAATAAATTATTTAAAATATTATAAGGTAATATTTTTATAATTTTACTATTTAAAAAATCTGAATAATGTAATACTATTTATTGCTTATATAAAATCTCAAATGATGTATAAAAACAATTTAAATTTGAACTTTATGTATTTATTAAATATTATCTAACAATTTTGCTCTTTTTTGTAGATAAGACCTGCTGATAACATCCATTGAAGAAACTCTTTTGCCTCTTGTAATGGTATTTTTTATTGTGCAAAACAGATTTTTCTAAAAATGCAATTGGTTTTATATATGGCTAAAATTAGAATTTTTTTTTTTTTTACATAAATAAACTGCCTATAATGATGTCTAGACAATTTTAAAAGATAAAGTAGTGGTGTGGGCAATTGCTTTATTGGGGCTACAGATGTTGGCAGAGGGCCACATCAGGTGCCATTTTGAGAAAGCAAAGGTTAGCGGAGAGCCGTACCTTTTTTTATGACACAATAAACACAATGCTTTATTCCTTGTATTACCAAAAAAATATTAGTTTGTCCATTCTTCATTAAACATATGACATTCATCACCAATTTTACAGAGGGTTCATGAGTTCACTAAAGTTGGAAATGTATATATTTGCTAATGCAAAGACAAAATTGAAATTAACCAGATCAATTGGAAAAGCAGTGCACATTGTATCGTCACTGTGCATGTGTATTGATGTGGCCATCCTAGTGGAAAATATGAATATGACATGAATCTTCAGTTGTGCATAGGAAGGAAATCTCAGTTCAAGGCAGATTTTTCTGATTGTTTTGGCAGGCTGCATAAAAATGCTTAGAGGGCCACATGTGACCCTTGGGACACTATTTGCCCACCCCTGATCTAAGTGATAATTGAGAGAAGTGGGCTTTACTAAAATATTTTGAGGGCTAATAAAGTTCTTTTAAAAAAAATCCTCTGGACATATTTACGAAATTCTTATCACAAGCATTCTAAGCATTAAAAAAAAAAATTCTAAGCATATTGTTTGGAATAAAGCTTTGTAAAGTATTGAATTATAACAAAGAATGAATTTGAGAACATTAGAATATAAATATTAAGTGAATAAAATTAAAAATATATATTGTATTATGAATTATTTATTTTGTTTAAAAATAATAAAAATTATGTGTTGGAGAAACCTATAAAAGAGAAAAAATCTGTAAAATAAAACAAAGAAAACTTGGAATAAGTGTTTTAATATATTGCAAAACATAAAGTTAAAATATAGAAATAATGTCTGTAGCATATAACCCACACTGCTGATAAAAACTGCACCAGTTTACAATGATTTCTTACTCTTTCTCTTATGTGATCCATCTAAATAAAATTAACACTTTTATTTCTCTGCTAATACTAGATAAATATCTACTTATTGATCAATATTAAGTATTAAAAAACCTCATAAGGTAATAAAAAATGTTTTTATTTAATATATATGTGTATATAGTCGGATTCAAATTAAAACTAAGTAAACTTTAATTTTTTTATTGATCCAAACTTGATTTTTCTTTTAAGTATCCAACCATAATTAAACCAGCTGAACAAACTGATATTAGTTGATAAATGGTTATCTAGCTATTTGTAACTGAAAAATAAAACAACAACAAAAAAACTAATTAAACTCTTATAATCCAGCAATTGAAAAACATAGTAGGTAAAATCTTCTACTTTCTTATTTTACTTCAAAGAGCTGCTGTAAAAACATTAGCCAAAAATTAAATTTAATATTTGCCTTATCTTCATTTTTAGATTACTTGAAACTATCATGAATATTTTTGTCTATTTTAAAAAATCTCAAATTTCTCTGTCAAATGTGAACTTTATTACTAATAAGTCAAGATTAATATACCTCCCATTACAGCAAGGATGAGATGTTTAATATATTATTTAAGTTTATAAAACGGTAGACATGAACTTGCCAGGTCAGGACAAAATTTTGTAGTTCAAATTTTTTTCACCAGAATGTTTCTTGTCAAATTATTTAAAAATTGGTTGTGAAGTATCAAATACACGGCGCGGCATAAAAATATATTATAAAAAAATAATTAATAACAAATAATTATATTATAAAAAATATCTGATAAAAAATAATTTATTAAAATAATAACATATTTATCCTTCCAACATTCATAATTACTATGGTCCATTGTAGTTTTCGGACTGATGTCCATCTTTGCAAATTTTATCGCTTGTATAAGTGAAACCTACAATGGTCAGTAATTATGAATATTGTAGGATAAATATGTTATTATTTTAATAAATTATTTTGTAACAGATATTAAATTATTTTTATAATATAATTTTATGCTGCTGTGTATTTGATATTTCACAAATTTTTAAACACTCTGGCGAAAAAAATTTGAACTACAAAAAAAAATTCGAATTTTGTTGTGACCTGGCAAGTTCATGTTTACCTATAAAACATGGAATTGCTAAATTACAACAGTTACATGGTAAATGTTATTTTTTTGCTTATAATTTTTCATTAATTTGATGCATATATATATATTTGTGCTGTGACACATGATAATAATATTATAATTTAACCATCTTGTCTTAATGATTAAATCAATATTAATAAAGAATTTGAAGCTAACAGTCATTATTTACCTTATTCTCTTCATTGATTTTTTCACAAAGTTACTTATTTATTCTTTTATAGTTTTATAAAAGAAAAGGTACATTAAAAGTTGTTCTTGGATTTTATCTTTAGATTCCTTTCTAATATATAATTTTTCAACAATTACTAATACATTGATACATATTTATTTTTTATGCAGCACTATTCCCAATAAATCAATCTTCACACATGCACTGTTTAATATAATTTGACACACACTCACCTTTAAGCAAAGATTTTAAAGAACAAGTGAATTCACTTGTCCTTCAAGGTTATCTATATATAAGCTAGCCTTTGCCTACCGTGCACGATTTAGGCCTTGAGCCTATTATATGCCTGATTTTTTAAACAATGTTCAAATTGGAAAAACGTAATTCAAATATTACAGGAGAAAAAAAAATTTAATTTTTAACTACCTGCAATTAATGTATAATAATTTACAATTTAAAATAAACTGATAAATATTTTTTTTTTCCTACACAGTATTTATTGTAATATATTTGGAAGTAAATCAATCTTCACACATGCGCTATTTCAATATAAATTGATATGCACTCATCCATAAGCAAAGATTTAAAAAAAAAAAAACAAATGAATTTGCTTGTTTGAACATTGTTTAAGAAATCAGGCATATAATAGACTCAAGCCCTGAATAATGCCCTGTAGGTGAAGGGTGGCTTATATAGATAAACTTGAAGGGCAAAAGAATTGGAATTCACTTTTTTTAAATGTTTGTTTACGGATGAGTAAATATATAGATAAGCTTGAAGGGCAAAAGAATTCACTTCTTTAAAATGTTTGTTTACGCATGAGTGCGTGTCAATTTATATTAAAGCAGTGAATGTGTGAAGATTGATTTATTTGGAATGTATAACAACAATCACTAATGTATATATATTATAATGACTTCAAAACTTAATTTATTGAAGAATTAAATATTTAAATAGATTTTTAAATTATTTACAATGATTTGTCAAATAATATACATTAAGGCTATATAACATTAAGACTATGTGCTGAAAAAACGACAGTACGGACCTCTGCAAATCTTTAACACAATATTTATTTAAAAGACAAGTTATCACGATGTCTTAAATTATTATTTATAGAAAAACAAAATACCCCCTCCTCCCCCCAAAAAAAAATCATGAATTTTTTTATTCATATTGTTAGGTTAGTTCCACATTAGAAATTAGGGGCCCAGACGATAAAATTAATTAGTGTGAAAGGTATCTAATATATAACATTATTCTTAATAAAAATAAATACTAAAAATACTCAAAATGAATAATTGCATGTAAAAAAAAAATACAAGAACAATAATATTCTCTAAGTAATTATAATAGTTTGTATAATTAATTGCATTAGAATGACAAATAGTATTTAAAAATAAATAGTAGAAAGCAATAAAATTCTAAAAAATAATTATATATCTAATTAATGTAATTAAAGAGTCTTATACTGATAAAAATAATATAACTCTACCACTGCCTCATAAGTGACCCTTCATCAATTCTCCATAGAAAAGATGTTCGATATGATAGCTAACTGCTAGTTGATTAATTTTTTTTTGTTTTTATTTCTGTGTTAACCTTTAAATGAAAATAAAAACTAAGCAACTAATTACTGATCAATAGTTGGATAACTGCCTAGACTGCCTATGCATTGGATATCTAAAACATTCTTAGGTTGCTTAAAAATTATAAATTATCTTTAAAAAAATCAAACTTTTATGCCCATAATATAGAGTTCACAGTCACTGGAAGAAAGTCTTTTAATTGCATTATTATAAAATTACAAAATTTGCTATATATACAATATTTTTAATTAATATAGAATTGATTATGTAAATTCAAACTTTTGTAAAGAATTTCCACATATGATAATTTATAGAGATAGCATTTATGAAATTATCTAAATTATTCTATGCTCACTTAGGTATTTCAATTTTCCTAGCTTGCATTAAAAGAACATTTTTGCTAATGTTCTTTTTACAGTAAGAAGTATTTGTGAATAGTGAAAAGATAACCAAACTATTTTTCCATTATATCTGGAATGATTTTTATTCGCAGTATGTTTAAACCATTTTTACAAACATTTCCATCATATATCATAACTATTGCTGACTTGATATATTATTAAATGACTCTCTAATTCTTGCTATGCCAATTCCCACATTATCACATACAAATATTCAATATGTTAAAATAATTTATTTAGTGTATAATAAAAATAATGAAATTATATAATTGGCTTCAATATTTTTCATGGTAAAAAATATAATATTCAAAGAAAAATTAAAAAAAATTTTTTTTTCATGACCTATTCAAAGTTACTAGTGCTCCAAATTTCGATCACAACTCCAAGATAAATATTAAAATTAATTGTTACCATTAGTGACAATGTTTAATTTTTAAAACATCAGAAAATTTCTGCAGAAAATAATGTTTTTTTCCCCATAAAATTACATCATAACCAGCATAAAAAATTGTTGATTCTTCACCAGATGTAGCAATGTAAGCACCTATTTAAACGCCATCATGGTGTTTATTTGATACCAAAAATTAAGAGGAATACTGTGTATATATATGTATGTATGTATATACATATATCACATAATAACAGCCAAATTTATTAAACAAAAAATTTTTAAACTGTTGTCAAAACAACTTCTATAAGTAAAAGATAGATTCCACCTTTCACACTAAGATCTTAAAATTGATGTAAAAAAAAGCTGATATAAGACTTTAACATACTAAGATTTTTATATTCCTAGAATTTTAAATAAACTTATTAAACAGGAAAATGTAATCTGTTTTGAAAACAGACTAATAAGAAATCATTTTTAAAACTTACAAACGCCACTACTATTAATTATTGCATAATAAATTGATTTTACACAAATATGAATGGGTTTATAAATGTAATCATATGATTACAGCCCAAGATTATCTAAACAACGAATCTTCAATCTGTTGTTAAAGTAGACTTTATAAATAAAAGATTAATTTCTCCTTTCATTTTATTCTAAGATGTTAATACCCAAGAGTTACAACTTATTTTAAAACATAAAGACTACAGTGATATATAATAGTACTTTTCAGAAAAATATTATTTTGTGATATAATTATGCTTTCAGATTTGATTTTTTAATTAGAAGCATTATTTATAAGTAGTAGTGTAATATTTTTATATAAAAAAATAATATAATCTTAGATTGCAAAAAATTGAGACATAAGATTACTTTGATTTAGAATAGCTTTCAACTAAAGTTAATTGATTGATTTCTTATGATAAGCTATTATAATAAAATAAATTTTATTTTATTTATAATAAACATTAATTGTTTAAGAAAATAGAAAGAATATAACTACAGATAACAAAAAATAATTGCTTCTAACTGGGATAGGTTTGTTGCCTTCTTTTTTTTTCCATATGTCATAGCATCGGCCAGGACGTGAACCCACAACCGTCTGCAACCAACTACTTGCTTTCAAGGCGGCTGCGATGACCTCTCAGCTAACAACGCTTGACTTTTGTTTCTTTTAGCAAAATAAAATAAAAGAAATTATTTTTAAATTTGCAAAAATATTTGTGTAAAAAATAAAAATATATATAAGCATAGACTGTAAAAAAATTGAGAAATAAAATTACTTTTATTTAGAATACAATATATGAGATCAGTTGGTTGCTTTCTTTAAAAAAAATATCAATTATTAAAATAAATAATTTTGATTTTTATTATTGTAAGCATTACAAATGAAAATATTATGATATTTGGATAAAAAAGCAGAAAAAAATAACCACTGATTACAAAAAAAAAAGAAATAAAATAACTTACGTTTATACTACAGCGGTGTGAGATGCTAGTCATGAAACTTACACTATAAAAGCAAAATTCAAACTAATTTGATTTTTGAAAAATACAAATACTTTTAGAAAGACACTGAGGCAGTCACCTGTTCAGTTTATGAAATTCTATAACATTAAGGCATATGAATATTTCTAAGGTTATTATATACCATTTTTAGACATTGAGGGTGAATAAGAATATGATACATTTTCAATTAGTAATGCCAGTTTTAATAGGTACTTTGCATTATAATTTACTAAAATATATAAATGCAGAAAAAAAATCTTGTTAAATATTTAACATTAAAATCTATAAAAATTGTAAATAATATCCTAATATATATGTACATAGGGATTCATAATAATAGTTTATAATGTAATGTTTTAAATTGTTTTTAAACATTTAAGAATTTTCAAACTAAATATAAAATCTATTTCAGATCATATGTCTAAAGATTATGCATATAATTACTCAATAGTAAATAAATGTTTGGATAATTTTAGAAAAAGATAAAATAAAAATAAAAAAAACCCTCAACAACTTATGGCTGGTAAGCATAGTTGATAATGTGTTTTTTTTTTCTTTCACTATTATTCTAGGAAAGAATTCTGGAAGAATTAGATTTTACTATTGGTGATGTCAAGTCATTTTATCTCTATCTATTTTTCAGTCTACCTTCCTACTTGCCTATCTGCTTCTCTATCTACCTAATTGCCTACATAATTAACCACCCTCTCACCTACCTATTTACATATCTATCTATCTATCTATCTATCTATCTATCTATCTATCTATCTATCTATCTATCTATCTATCTATCTATCTATCTATCTATCTATCTATCTATCTATCTATCTATCTACCTATCTATCTATCTATCTACCTACCTACCTATCTACCTACCTACCTACCTACCTATCTATCTACCCCCCCCCCCCCCCCCCCTCTACACTACTACTACTATCTATCTATCTATCTATCTACTACTACTACTACTACCTACCTACCTACCTACCTACCTACCTACCTACCTAACTATCTACCTATCTATCTATCTATCTACATACTTAACTATCTATCTACCTACCCACCTACTCATTTATCTACTTACTTACCTATCTACATATATCTATCTATCTGAGTACCAAACTATCTACTATTTACCTACTTTCCTATTCATTTACCTACTTATCTATGTACATTCATCTATCTATCTCTCTACATGTGTGACTATATATCTACCTATCTACCATCTCCCTACTTGCCTACCTGTCTATCTATCTACTTATCTATTGAAATATTTTAAAGACTCTAATTATTTTTCAAACATAAATTATTATAGATTTTCGATTACGTCAATGCCAATTTTCTGTATTATTTGAAATAAAAAATGATAAAAAAAAAGTAAAATAAAAAAAGAAATGATTACTGAAGAAAAATAGTCAGCTGTTAGTTTGCCATGTTAATCTTTAAAATAAAGAATAGAAAATTCCAAATATTAAAAGACACTTAAATTTTATTAAAGCCAAAAAGTGAAGCCTATAATAAATAAAATAAAATTGCCACAGGGAAAAAGAAATCTAATTTTTTTTCCAATTTTTCATCAGAAAATTCCCTAAAGCTATGACTTTTTATAATAATTTAAAATTTTCTAAAAGTTATTCTTTTAAACTTTTTTTTAAAAAATATAGCAATAATATACAGATTTTTAATTTTAAAGAGAATAACTTTACATTAAAAGTCTTTGATAAAAAAATCATCTCAGTAGAAAATTCTGGCAAACAGAAAATAAAAGGAAAAGAAGATTTAGAAAAAATGTTCGTACAAATTTGAACAATTTTCATGCTTGTACGATTTAGTACACTGAAGAAATAACATAAGCAAAGTAAAAAAAAAACAAGGGCATGGTTTGATCATTTGAATTGAACTTTTGTACTTTACGTTATTATTCCATGCTCAAAACATCTCATGCTCTCCCAGATAAATGAGATTTTGATTATTATTAAAACTAAATGTAAATACAGAATAACTAATTTTGTTTTCATAACTGAATGTATAATATAATACTTGATTATAAAATATCTGCAATATTAGACCATATGCAGTAACCTAGGTAAACTTAAGATTGCCGATCTACCAATACTAAAGACACAAAAACATATTTGAGGACAGTGAGTACACTAATGTTTTATGGGATGAACTAAAAAATAGACTTTGTATTGTAAAATGAATAAATGAATGTACTAAACTTGAGTAATACAAAAGGAAATGATTGTAAAGATAAGCAACAGCAAAAAAAGATAAAGTAAGGTGAACCTGAGAAATGTTGATTAGTGGATAAACAAAAGTCTAAAAGACAATATTAAAAATAATAATCAGAAAATAATAAATTCTTACAACAGCTATGTAAATATCAAATTTTTTATATACATAAAAAGCCTTTTTCAATAGCTGATGTGACGCTCTTTTCAAATGTTAATAATCTATTATTTAAAATGTAATGATTTCCAATGACAAAAATGATTTGGATATGAGTACTTCACTTCCCTGGGAAAAAAACTTTTCAAACAATAACTATTTTAAAAGAATATAACCTACTCATAAATATTTGTGCAAATTGTTGAATATTAAGGCAAAACAAACTAATTTTTTTATTGGGTTAAAAGGTGATATATGAATAATAATCAAAAAATCTATACAAGATAAATATTTAAAAATTTAAACTATTTTTTTCCAGCACAGCATTGTGATCTGTCTAGCTCTAGATATTATATAACAACAAAAAAAAAAAAACTCCAAGAAAAGGACTATTATAGGTTAATGAGAAAACTTGTTTAGTCTCAGAGATTATCAATTAGTAGTAATTGATAGATACTTAGCAACATCAATAGCTTAAGAAAGTTGTCTCTGTTTACATGAGTATAATCTCCTCATTTCTATTCTTTATTATAATATTAAATACAAATATATTGTCTATATTGAACTTAATGCAATTTAGGGATTTGAACTCAGACTTTCAACTTCCTACAGCTGTCCATTCCATCTTATACAATCAATATCCATGACCACATACATATGAAAAATGTAAATAATCTCAAATATATAATTTCGTGCTGAACCAGTACTTATCAGTTGGTCCAGATCATCTCATTTATTATAGCCATTCTTCAGTAAATTATACAAGCATAATGTTATCAAAAATTATAAATTCTTGATCAATTGAATTATAAATAAATTGACATAATAGATAATTCATTGGTATGCAATTTAATTTACTATCATATAAAATTTATATATATATATTACGACTCATAGCTTTTGCTTGAAGCTAAATGTTTATATGTGTAGTCCAATTATCATTCAACCACAGTGAATTCATTATATAATGACTATTTACAAGAATAGTAAATGAATGTTATTTTTTGACACATATGATAGTATCTATACTAGTTGGTGACCATGAATCTTATCATAATATTATTGGAATATACCATGAACACTTCATTATTAAGCAATTTATATGGACCACAAATTTATAGTATTTGATCACTGGTATTACTATAATTATATTTGTTAGTTATTTCATTTTAAGTGTAATTATATTCAAATAGATATAATTGAGAGAAAATAATTAGTATTATTCAAAATTATGGCTTCACCAATTTATGAAAATCTTAATAATTTATTTAAACTTTTTTGAAGTCATTAGATGAATAAGAGTCATAATAAGTTGAATATTTGTTTGTAATACACACACAATATATATATATTCTGTTAATTATAAATATATATATTGTCTCACATCACCATGAGTTCCCATAATCTACATTAATATAATTTTAAGTTGTTTCCCTACTATAATTTACATATATATATATAATTCCTTTGATGACTATAAATATACTATGATTATTATTAATTATATATATATATATATGGTTGAACTAAAAAGGAAACATTCTATCGATCAAGATTTATTGTAAATAATCATTAAAAATATAAGTTGTTTACTAGATTAATTCATTGTTTATATTTCTTAGAGCTAGCACATATCACTATGTAACATTTTTAAATATGCATTGGTAGAAAGGTAGAAAATAGGATTACAAGGTTCTTTATTTCCTTTTAGGTTAATTTTATACTTGTTAAATCTATTAATTTTTTACAGTATAGTCTCTCTGTCTTATGAACAACCCACCATATTAGTTGCACTGCCGTATGGTTATAATTTGGCTGGAAACGCACGTTGCCTTGAGTAACACATAGTTTTTGTGCTGATATTATTATTAAACTACTATATGCTATTACCAATAAATAGAAAGAACACAACTGAAGCTCCAGTGCACTACCCCATCAGTTCTGTTTGGTGTCCTGCTGTGAGGCTCAAATTAATGTCCGCTGCCACTTGAGATAAGTAAATTACACTTTTCAGCTGTATAGAAAACATTTCTAAATAGATTACTAATATATAGCTAGCGACACGGGTGAAATATAACATTTTAAACTTTTCAGTCATTATATTTTCTTGTTAAGCCATTAGTAATATCATTTATTTGAGATAGATATTAGTAATAAAACACTTGTTTATTATATATATTCCATATTATTTAAGGTAAAGAGATAAATTAATCACCTTATATTTCTTATCATAGGAACCGCCAATATAGAAGCCGACTATTTAATTATTATCATAAATTGATTTTTTCTTTTGTTTTTATAGTTTTTTTTTTTATAATTATGAGCATATTAAAATTCGAATTTTTTATTGACATTTCATTTAATCTTTTAACAAAAACTTTTTAAAGAATGAGATCTTAGATAAACATTTTGTTTTTATGGTGGCGGTGAGGACCAACAGTTGAAAGACCATCACCAAGTAGAAAAACAGAGATTGATTAACTGAAGACAGATCTTCTGTCTCTGATGTTTAATTGTATTAAATTGAAAGGAAAGAATTTGTCACAATAAATGTCATTGTTTACAAATGTTAAGCTGTGAGGTGAGAATGCATCTTAGACAAAAAATTTATTAAAATAAGTGACTTGTCTTTATATGTTCATTTATTTAGCTGCCTACAGATTTTTTATCTTTCTATATATATGTTCAGTGGATCACTATAACCATTTTCTCAATATCGGTTATTTCAAATATATGTCCTCTAAAAAATAGTAATCAGACAAAAATTCAAATATTCAATTTATAAATTATTAATTAGAAAAATGTAAATAATTTTGTTTATATATATTAAATTTGAAAATACAATGACCATTCTCTTCTCTTGCAATAAGTATTACGCATATGTTGTATTTTTACATAGTCGTATGGACATACACTGCCATGACATTCTGCGATATATTTTTTCATTCTTTCCTCCCCCCTCACCCAAATTAAAATTTTTATTTGAAATTGACTTCAGAACATAAAGACAGTGAACTCAATAACTCTATGACAAGTAAAAGAATTTATGATTTTTTTTCTTTATATGTTTAAAGGAAAGTTATTACTTCATCTCTTTTATTGATTGATTTTTGTTTTCAATCCTGACTAAACCTTATGCAGAACTTTGAATTAAATATGACATTTCAATATAGTAATTTATTTATGTGTATATGTAAAAAAAAAAAAAATCAATATTTTTTTTTTGTAATTTTTGTTAAAATATGAAAATAAAGATTGATTGTGATGAGTTAGAAGAATACAGATGGAAACATAATGGATAAAATTAATCATAGCATTAAACTTGGTTGGAGTGCTTTTGGTAAAAATAACTTAATACTAAAAGAAAATATGCCTATGTGTTTGAAAAAATAAATGTGTTTACCAGTTCTTACTTATGGATCTGAGACTTGGGCACTTAATAAAAGAGCAATAAAGAGTCTTCAGACCACTCCAAGAAGTATGAAAAGATGCATGTTGAGAGTAACAAGAAAAGATCAAAAACACAATATATGGATAAGAGAACAAACAGGTGTTATTGACCTCATTGAAAAAATTTATTGACCTCATTGAAAAAATTAAAAGACTGAAGTGAAGTTGAGCTGAACATATCATTAGAAGAGATGATAATAGATGGACAATTAAAATCTTAAACCAGATTCTAAGAGATTGTAAAAGTCCTAGAAAGAAACTATATATGAGATGGAGGGATGAAATACCAAAGTGTGCAGAGGTGATGCAGAGAAGAGAAGCTAAAGATTGGAGAAAATGGAATAAACTTGGAGAGACCTTTATCCTGCAGTGAATTGATAATGATTGATGGTGATGATAATACAGAAAAAAATAATTTAGAATATTATTGTATGGTTCAGGAATATGAGATGGCATGAAGAGTTGAGGGTCATGTGAAAGTCTGAGTTCGAATTACAAATATATTAAATATTATTTAAATAACATTTAACAAATAGATTTTATTCATTTTTGTATTTTAGATACCTAATAACATTTTTCGATCACATTTTTCTTTTTTACTATATGGATGTTGTTGCATTTTAAATAAGACTGTTTATATCTTATATTATAACTAAAGTTTAAAAATTTTATGCAATTATATTCAAAAACATAGTCATAGCTGAGAATACATACAAAGCTTCAAAACAATATCATCTTCAAGTATTTTATGAGATATGACCAATAGACAAATTGGTAAAAAAAAAAAAATTGAAAGTTGATTACTTATGTTAATAAAAATATAAATAATAGAATTAAAAAAAATATATACTGGAAAAAAAATATGCAGTAAGATTTTGTCATTATTGTTTATAAAGAAGTGCAGTATGCAATTATATCATGTGATCTCAATTTATTATTTTGTTGTATTTTTCATAATTGCATTAAACTATGTTTTAATAATTATTATTGTTGCTAATATTAATTAGTATAAACAATGTTATTTTAAATTAAAATGTTTACATAAATTTCATTCTACTCATTCATTATTTAGTTTGATTACTTATCAACTGTAAGCTAATCACATTTTTAAATTTCCAACATTAACATTCATTTAGCAAATTAAACAATAAAATTAACAAACCATAAACTCTATTGGTATTCTAAATACAGAAAATTTTTTTCTCAATAAAATATGACATTAGACAATAAAAACATGTAAATGTAATTAATAATATAAATAAATAATACATTTCAAGCAACTTCTCTAAAGTAGTTTAATAAAACATTGAAACAATTTGACATATTTAAATTAAAATATATAAAAAATGTTGCAAATTAATTACAACGTTTTACTTTTTAAAATTGTCCCATGCATTTTAATGCATTGGAAGAGTAATGATGACCATAAGTACTAATATGGCTGCATCAAAGTTCATATCACTTCTGGTGCCCAAATATCAAATCAAATGACCTACAAAGCAATTAACTATTATTATTATTATTATTATTATTATTATTATTATTATTATTGTTGTTGTTGTTGTTGTTGTTATTATTATTACTATTTACTATTATTACTATTATTATTATGTTTCAACAATAATTTTTATTAATTCTTTGAGTTACGTAGCATTACATAAATTTGATTGTAAGGGTTACAGGTGCAATCATGTTGTACAGGTTTTTGTATGGATTACTTTTAAAAGTTACATTAATCAAGTTTTATGGTATATATTTTTACAACTGCTGCTATTAGATTTTGATATCGTGATGATATTAAGTTGAATCATAAAGTATTATGAAAATTGTTCATATAAAACTCAATTTCATAGACAGATAGATATAACCTAAGATTGTCAAATCTGGCATTACATTAAAAGTTAATTACAGTCACTAAATTCATCTTGATTATTGTTCTTTTAATTGTTAATCTTGTAGTATACTAGGGAGGTAATTTATAATTCATGTAACATAAAATCAAGCTATGGATTCTATACAAAAAACAAAGTAAATTCAGACTAGAATTACTTATGGTGACAGCTAATAGATTGTGATAGATGGGGAATAAATTTTGTAGTCTAGTGGTGGATGAAGTTGAAGGGAGTTAGTAAAGATAAGTTTTGTTGAGTGTAATGGATAAGTACCATTGAATGCTATTCAATGTGATTATTGTTGAATTATAAACATTTATAGACTGGTTGGTTGTTTTAGTAATACCAGGTGGCAGAAAAAATATTTGGGAATGTAGTATTATTGCTCTAGACCTTGATTATTGGATCTTATTGATGAATATATATAGCTGGGTGTTGCCATTGGGGAAGATTTAGTGAGTGCCCCAGAAGGCATAGAGTGTGAAAGTTGTTGAACATGCTGTGGGGGGGGGTATATCTTCTGATATGATTTATTTAGCTGTTGTACACATGAAACTGGTCAACTATATATATATTTAACATGATAGTCCAGATTTAGTTGAAGGCTTGACACTGCTGTAAGAGATGTTGAGTTTCCTCTATCACAAGTCATAAAGTGAAGAATGGCTTTATGTTTTTATATAGACAGTAATACCAGAGAGAAAATGAGATATCAGCAATGCATGCAAGTTAAGATAAACTAGAAAATCAAAAATTTTAGACTCAATGGATCATGTTTTGAAGAACTGATGGTAGTTATTGATACCGATCATGGAAGAAAGATAATCTTTGTTGGCTTCTGGATATAGTATAGCACATGTTTATCAGTATGCGGATTTATTAGTCATGAAGAATGTTGATTGGCTGGATGTTGATAAGATTGATTAGTAAAGTGTTGTGAAAGATGAAGCTGATACAGGGGGACATCTATCAGTAGGCATTACCTGTAACAGTGATTGAAGTGCTGGGAACTTTTGAACAATTGATGAAATCAAATTTATGGCTTTTTGGATACAGAACACTTGGCTGTTGTGGAGGCCCAGATCATTATTAATGGGTAAAAAACTAAGTCTCTTAGCTGAGGTTGAAACTGTCTTTTTGCCCCAAAGTAGCTTTTTGTAGAGGGGGGAGATGGCATAAATAAACAATTTTGGAAATTTAACAATAGGCAAATAATATGTAATCTTGTCATTATAAGTATATAAAATAGGTGAATTTTAGCATAAAGGGAGAGATAAGATTTGGAGAGGGACTTGCTAACTTATTTGCTTTAAGCTTGTTTTGTAAGGTGTTCTTCATCATAAGTGTGCCCTTGTAAAATGAGAAGCCTAAGAAAGGGGTTGTCTTCCCCTGGAATATTTGAGTGTATGGTTTGTTGGTGTACATAAACCATGGTAATGTTTTATTCATGAAACTCTATGT
This sequence comes from Epiperipatus broadwayi, assembly GCA_028023455.1. Taxonomy (NCBI): domain Eukaryota; kingdom Metazoa; phylum Onychophora; class Udeonychophora; order Euonychophora; family Peripatidae; genus Epiperipatus; species Epiperipatus broadwayi. The sequence goes on along the minus strand of JAQFVV010000012.1, from coordinate 3,284,973 downwards.
TTATACATGGCAGTATATTGATTGAAGATGATTTTCAATGTGGAGAGATGCTTATGAGATGGCAGAAGGACAATGACAGCATCCATATATGCTATGCATGGAAAGTATTGGTGATTATGTATAATTTGGATACCTGAAAATGTCTGTTATATATGCTTTAGTAGGAGATTTATGTAGAAAATGAAGAGCAGAGCACAAAGAGGTGAGCCTTGGGAGAAGAATTGCATAGAGGTGAATAATGGTGAACTTTTTCCATTCAGAGTCATATGCATCACCATTCTACTCTGCAGTATATTGGTAATTAAATAAAACAGAGTGCTTGAAATTATAGTGTCAGTTAGCATATCAATAAGAATGGGAATAGGGACAGAGTCAAATGTAGACTCTATATCTAGCTGAACTGCAATCACATCATATTTTTTCAGTGTTGTACTGAGTTCAAGACAGCCTTAAATATTAGAGCAACCTGTATTGCAGAATAACCTTTTTTGCAAATTACACTTGGAAATTAGAAGTGGGTGTGGCTCTAAATGATTATTTATAACTTTTTCTAATATATTAATATTAGTGTCCCCATGGATATCATATGAATATAGTAGAAGTTAAGCCTGGTTTTTGTATATAGACCTTTGATATCATTTATCCTTTGATACAGATATTTTTCCAAGTCACAGAGGTTTAACACAGTAAGCGATAAGATGAGGAAAACAAAAGCAGAGATACCATTGAAATCTGAAATGACATGGGTTATCTATGCTGGAAAACTTTCCAGAAAATGGTATGGTTTAGAATGAGGTATTGGTATCAAAAGGTAAGTCTGAAGGTGGTATGGATGTATTGTGGATTTATAATCTTTACTTGAAATATTGGTATATAGAATTAATCATGTTATAGCTTGCACATGTATTACCATCAACTTGGAGTGCCATAGGAATTTTTTAGTGTGAAAGGGTGTCCCATCCTCAGTGAATATGTTTCCAGATCCCTGAGTGTTGATGAGTAAGACAAATCTTTCTTTTCTTAATGGAGAGATATTATTTAAGTTGATTGATGGTTGTTTATAAGCCTGGGAAAGTGTGTATAGCTGTTGGTGGGTATTATGTGCTGGTATCATTATTGTAATCCATGCATGCAACTCATCAGCAATGCCAGAAGTCATGAAGGAAGGTGAGATACCATTGGACTGGATTAAGTTCTTTTTGTTCCAATTTCAACAACATAAAATATGTTCCAAAAAATAAGACCTCTGTGGTATATAATGGTAGAAGAACTTGAATGGTTTTATGCAAATTGATATGGCTGTGATGTGTAGATCACCAAGATTCAGAATGAGACATTATCCAGAATGGTCAAAGAAAGGAATAGTATTAAGGTCAAGTTGAATTAAATGATGTAGAATTGATGAGATTAGTGAGTGAGGTATGCTGCTTATTATGGACTGTGACAGAGTTGGAAGGCAAAAAATCTTGATCACTCATAAATGAAATGTTATTGGATGAAGCCATTTTGATGTGAATGATTGAAAATCATTATTAAAATTTCGGATTAAAACAGTTGGATGAGGTAAAGAAGGAATGAAGGAATTAATTGTCAGAATAATATTTGAAATAACTGTAGGACCATGATGATATATACAAATATAATATTTAATATTGTAATATGGCTGGGAAATATGGTAATTAAGAGATTCAGGTTTATGTAAATAATCTTGAATGATGAGAGTGTGCAGCTGAGAGTGATAAATAAATAGCGCTTCCAACTGATTGTGAGTCCCTGGAGCAGGTACAGAATCTCTCTATTGAGGTAAATGGCAGGGTCATTACGGGATCCATTATATATTTTCTTCTCAAGCAATCGAAGCACATGAGGTTGTATATTGCTTATCCATTTTTTTAATTGAAAAATATTAGACACTGAGTTGATACCTTGAACATTAGGTGCAGTAATTTTTAGTTTCATTTATCAGGGTTTTTTAGGGTAATTAATTCTAGTTATCAGGCAGGGTAGGTTGTAAATGTTTAATGTTTTCAGGAAGGTCTGGTTATATAACTATAAATTTATAATGGTTGATCAGTAGCTAACAATGTCTTCAGATCAGCTGTTGAGTGTTTTCTTTTTTGTTTACAGGAGGTAGTGATAGATTGATCTATGGAATTAGCTAAGGGAAATTCAGTTTGCATGAAAGTATGACTGGTTTCTATAGAGTCCAGGCTTAGAATCATTAGGTCAATGGCATGTATTTTTTAGTTTTTTTGGGGGATGTCCAAGCTTTGGTTTGGTTAATTAGAAGTGTTGGAGGGAAGAAATAGCTGGTACAGGTGATAAACATAGAGACATTGTTTCCATAATATGTATTGAGGTTTTATTATGGATAGTATGGTCATTGTCAAGTATATTATTATAAATAAGAGATTCTGGGGCAGTATTAACCTTATTTGACAAAGTGCTGACTTCAGTTGGTGCATTGGGAGAAATGTTAGAAACAATATTATCTGAGTCATGGATTGTTTATATATCAATTGAATAATCATTATCACTATCTGTCTCAAGAAGTGGAAAATCCAATAAATTCTGGAAAAGATTGAGGATAGATGAAGGTTAGGATAGGTAGTATGTGCACAAATAAATTCTTGGCTATTGATGGATATAATCATGGAAATATTTTGTTCTTTGTTGACTTGAGGATTAAGTGATCTGCTGGTTTTCTTGAAAGTGAAGTTTGGAGATTAAACATTTTACCCCACGAAATGGCCCTGCTGGTGACAGGAGTAGCACTGGGGATGCAATCCTCCAATATATAGACATAGGATAGCTTCTTGATCAAGGATTTGTCTTGAAATTATATTTGGATCATTGTCATGTTGCAGTTGTAATTTGAAATCATAGTTGTTACTAGGGATGGGTATAGGGTATCCTTTAGACATAAGTGGTGAAAAGCTGCAACTATGCCAAATGATTGCATCATACACTGAAAATCTTGATAGGTATATCCCAAAGTATCTGTTTTTGAGCACCCTTGTGATATCGTGTTAGAGATTTGGATCTACCGAATTAAGGTAAAGTTTCCAAGAGTTTTTATTTGTGCTTAAAATCAGTCTCTCTTTGCGGTCTGAAAGAACTCGATTATCAAATATCTGAGATTTGAATGGTCAGCAATATATGCAATAGTAACCCACCCCCCATGCAAAGATATTGCATTGTGTAGGAAATTTATATAGAAAAATGTTGATATCTGTAGCAGATAGAATTATGGACCTAGTAGAATAAAATTTTTTTCAAAGTTGCAAATAATCATCTTGGGATCAAATTATTGAACCTATCATTGATTATCATAAGAACATCTATGTTCCAAACTGTAGAAGGGAAGAAGTGTATCTTGGATATTGAGGTCCAGTTCTCCATTGCATGAGAGGTGGTTTTTATATCTTGGAGCTGACTTAGAAATAGTTGAAATATTGTTACTTTTGATATTAACATCTATTGGATTAATTATAATTACTTACTACTGATCAATTGAGAGTTAATTTTAGTAACACGAGCATATTGTTTATATTATCTTTTAATGTTGGATCTCAGTATTAGTGAAATTAGAAGTGGTTGAAATATTATTTTTGTTATTTATAACTATTGTATTATTATTACTTTTGCTACTGATTTGGTGAGTATTATGTTTAGCATCATTAGCATCTGTTTTTTATTATTTTTGAACAATGCAACTCAGTGTTCGTGAAATCGGCACCAACCGCCTGGTCATGTGATAGCTCAAACATCTTATTAATCATCACATTAACATTAGACAAAATAATTATTTTGTAAATTTTGAATGCCAAATTTAAACAAATTTGATAAATGAGTTATTAATAGACTGAAGATAAAATTTTGTAATAAGAGTATAATTATTATTTTATAAGCAATAAAACAAGTTAAATCATACAGATTATATTTAGTACTGGGGATATAGCACTTTTTAAATGTATATCTTTGTTAACAAAGCAAGCAATTTTTCTTAGAAAAACATTCTTGAATTTTTAAAAAAATCAAATAAATAATAGATTTTTATCACTTTTATTAATATTACTGTCTCATGATCTAGTGTTAGATCATCTCCTTTCCATGTCTCTATTTATAATTATATCCAGACCAAGTTTAATTAACCTTACAGTGGGACTTTTAATGTCAATCAATAAATATCTAATTATTGTCAAACATTGGTAGTCAAGAGATCAGCGACAGCTGCTTTACAAGCTGTTGCCCCGAGTTAGCAGGTTCGCTTCCCGGCTGATGCTATGACACATGAGAAAAAAAAATCTAATTATTGTTAGCCAATATATATAAAAATCTGCTTAAACATTCACTACATAGCAATTAGTAATTATGATAAGTAAAGTTTTGTCATTCCATGCACATCTGTTTGGGCTGTTGGGATGGATGTGTGTCTGGTTTTGGATTATTTAAAGACTGTTTTACTTTTTATTAATAGTAATTTTCTGCAACTGTTTTTTCTGCAATAATAATGAATGTTCATTATTTATTGTGAACAGTTATTTTTGGGGGAGGTCAGATGAGTACTACTTATATTTATAAATAAATCAATTTTTGTGGTCCCTAAACTTAATATATTTTATAACAAATAAATAAGTTAAAATATAAACTATAATAAATTTAAATTTGTGAATTCGGTTTGCTTCCCCACTTTATCACCCTTGCAGATTGGTATTATGAATTTTAATCTGACTTTGGATAAATAGATTTGTAAAATAATTGTGATTGAATTATACTTTAAAATTCAATATATAATTCTCTATAATTAATTTTTTGCAAGTAAAAAGAATTATAATCTTTATTAGTTGTTGTTTTTTATAATAAACATGTTAATTAGAATGTCTCAAATATTGTTTTCTAATTGTTTCCCAAGTTTTCTGTCTTTGGTATTTTATTCCAGAAGTCATAATTTTGCCTTTGTCTTATTCTATCATTTTTTTGGCTGTCCATTTTCTTTTACAAGTTAATTTATAGTACTCATTTACACTAATCTCTAAAAAATGTGCAACTCATATTTTTTTTTTTTTGTATTTAATTTTCTTCAGAAATATTCCCTTTTAGGGTTATTTTGATGTTTATTATATTCCCTTTTATATATCTCTTTTAATACAATTTTCAATACTTTGTAATCTTATTCATTCCGTTTATGTATTTTTAACTTTTTCTATCAAAAAGGTAATCTTAAAAATCAAACACTTTGTTGTTATATAAAAATTATAATCTTTAAATGACAGTGTTAAATTTGTAATACTTAAGGATTAACTATTTTATTTATAGTTCTTGAAGATTTAAAACAACATTAAATATTGATTTTGGCAAATAAGTAAGTAAATATCATTCAACTTTGTTTAACAGTGAGGTAAGCAAATGATTAAAAATATGGTAGTCCATAAACATGTTTGTGATTCACTAAAAAAAGGTTAAAAGTTGATGATATATTTATTTAAAATAGCAATCACAATCAATAAACATTAGTTGATTTATAAGTCAATAAAAGTAAAATGTTTGAACATTGCATTAATACCAGCTAAAAGAAGATTCTAACTCAAATAATTCATGTACTTGATGAGGAAACAAATCAAGAAACGACAACAAAAAGTTAATTTAAAACACATAATCTACTGTATATATATATATGAAAGCAAATGTTTAATTTTTCTTTACATATATAATAATTTTATTTATTAAAAAAATACAGAAGAAAAGAAAAGTCTATAAGAAAGATGAAAATTGTAAATGTCTAATTGAAAACAAAACTTAAACAGGAGAATAATAAAAAAAAAAAAGGAATTAGTAATAATATTTTACAAATAATTATTCATAGTTTCAAAATAAGAGTTAAGTATCATAATATCAGATTGAGTACAATGCATCTTTCAATTAATTAAATAGATTTTTTTTTTCTGAATCAATACAGAATAATGTCTTTTTTAGATTATAAATATTACCACCAGATGTCAGAGGCAGTAGTTAATAAAAATATTGAACTGTAAACACTTTTTGCATTTAAAAGGTTTTGTTTTTAAATATGATCTCTTGATGTTATATAAAAACTAAAATGCTACAGTATTTATTTAGGTTTTAAGGGGGGAAAGGTAACAACCTTTCACAATAATAGACTATTCCATTGTTATTCAGATGATATAAACACTATTTGTTTTATAATAAAATGATGAATAATCTCTACTACATAATGAATATTTACTATTATACTTGATAGTAATTTACACATTTTACTATATATATAAATGCATATAATGGTATAAAATGAATAGAGTGTTATTTATTATTAAGTCCTGCAAATTTTAGGTTAGCCAAAATTAATACCAGTGTAAACTAATGAATCCCCTATTTAATTTATTTAATAGCTTATCATGTCTAGAACCCAAATCTGTAATGGTATAGATGAAATTAAAGATTATTGTACCCCCCATGAATTGAGCAAGCTAAAATCTACAACTGTATAAATATGACTAATTTAGTAAATAAATCATTATGTTAGAGCACCAAAATTTATATTATTGTAAATCAATTAATGATGATAAACTAAATAATCTGCTTTGTTTAAACATAAAGTATATATTTTTTTCAAAATATAAAAACATAATACATATAAAATAATAATAGTTGAAGAATAAAAATGATAAAATACAAATATGTTGAGCACCAGTTTATGTAATTTTATATAACCAATTAATATTTATTAGTAGTTTACTTGGGAAATGAATGCAATATAAATAAGGAAGTTTCTAAAATAAGATCATATATTATTAAGATATACAATTTTTATTTATCCTTAGCTAACTGGATATTTAATGTATTTATTGTAAAATGTAATTCTGTAGAAAGTTTAAATTAATACTACAAAATAATATACTCAATAAATTAATATAATTGCTAGATTCAAATTTTAATCAATAAAATAATTTATTTACAAAGAAAAATAATAAAATAATATATCAATTAATGAGAGTATAAAATAATGTATTAGTATTTGTATTATTAAAATTCTTAACCAGTATAACAGTAAGTAATGCAAATGAGGATATACAATTTATTTATATCATTATTAATAAATAAATTTTAAAAAAAATTAAATTTATTTCAGTTTGTTTTCAAATCTTTTTATCACCATAAATGAAAGGTGATCAATTTAAATATAACCACCATTTTACAAACATACATAAATTATTTGTATTAAGTTGAATGATTTATTTATACTTTAATTATATTACTCTTCAAACTTAGATTAAATAACAAAACAAATAAAAACATACTTCCAGAATAATGTTAAATTCAGATAGAAAATATTTAAGATTTTATTTTAAATTTATTTAATTTTTTCCTTGGTTAATTTTATCTATATATTACATATAAACAAACATACTTTAAATTAAACAAGTATATGAGCAAATAACTATACATAATATATAAAATACGTGACCTGAATATTTTCAAAGGTTGTGGCATATACATTAAATGAATTATTATATAAACACATTTTATACCATACACAATAATAATAAAATTTTATGCAATGTTCAGAGTTCAAAAAATCATGATGCTTCTTATCAAACTCAATGCAAAGAAATCCAAGGTGTGAGATATATTTAAGTTATCCAAGTTCTGAAGATGTGTTTTACAATTATAATCTTATAAAATTATTGAAGCAAACATTTTTAAATAATGTATCCATAATAAATCCTGGCAATATTAATATTTTGTCATTATATAAAATAAGCATTATTTATAAGCATAAGTTATACTCTTAAATAGATTAAATCATTTTAGTAATCTAAATTATTATCCATTTTATTTAATATTCACTTTGTTGTTTATGTCACAAAATATATATTTTTAAATTCCAACTTGTACAGCATTGCATACTTTCCTCCAGTTTTATTATATAATCCTCCTAGACAATTTTATTTCAAGCTGTTATAGGTCTCTCAAAAGACCATATCTTTGGAAACAAACACTTTTTTTTTATTTAGTCTTCCATTTCTAGACATCAAACACACCACTAAATACTTTAATACTTTCTTACTAAAGACACACTATTAAAAGAGAACTCAAATTCAAAACATGGGCATTTTATGATTTCTCCAATGACAATATACTGATGTCATCAACCTGGATACTGCAAGTATTGATCCACTTGATTTTAAAACTTTTTACTATAAAGACTCCACACTTCACATAAGAAAAAGTTCTTTTAATACATCAGCATTCCCAAAAAAATAGTTTTATTTTAAACTTTTAAAAGAAATAATTTAAAATAAAATACTAACACACTGAATATATATATTTTAAAATCATAGCCTAATTAAAAAAAACACACAATAAGTGAATACTTTTTGTGTACATATTTATTTAATATATCAATAATTACAATGATTATATAAAATAATATTGTCTTTAAATATATACAATCTAAAATTATTTTGTATGTACAACCACATACACATATGATGTAATATTTTACTACTTCTTTATCTATGTTTATATGTAGGTTGCTGAACTGAATACATGTAGTAACATAAAATATGAATAAATAAAATATTAATAAAATAATTCTATTGGTAAGTATTTAAATTTATGTAATCCTCCTATAGTAAAATATTAACTTAATTGCAACAAACAATCCATTATATTGCTTATGTAAAAAAACAAAAATTATTAACAAAAATCGCAAATGTCATTATTGCATATCCCACTGTATAGCTCTACATCAATACTATACATCACTTCATTATTTTAAAACAACTCTCAATAGATAAATCAAAGAGAAAAAAAATCATTTTTATGTTTTTATTTAAAATACAACAATACAAAAATTCCAAGTTTGGACCTGACCAACATGGTACAATATATATCAACTATACATGTCAATTTAAAGTACATTTATTGTGCCAATTTTAAAAGTTAAAAATAAATAACAAACATTTTTTTAAATATTAAATTATTTTTTAATATTATATACTGTGCACTAAAAAGCTAAAAAAATAATTATTTGTTTAACCACAAATGGAATTTTTACATTTAACTTGAAATAAAAGCATGGGCAGTCCAAAAATTGTATAAGTCAACTATATTTATGTAATTTATTTCTGCCTCCCTCCCATTCTTTAATTTATATGACATCTAAAAATACTAATTATGATTGAAGAAATAATTACTTTTTTGCTTTTTAATGTACAGTAATGTCCACTCCATACATTCTTGTTGTTGCAGCTGTTATTACTATGTGATTATTCATATAGTATACAAACATGGATGGGCTGCTCACCAACATGCATTAGCCAGCATGGTGAGTTTATTGGATTTTTACCTCTGAGTTTAAGATCAAGAAACAACATGGTCTTTCTTCTCAGTGCCTGATAAGGCAGAATGAATGTTTGTGTAAATGATAATATTTTCCCCAATACATATATACAATTATGACAGACAAAAATAAAGCATGGCCCTTATTCCCAAGAGGCTGTAAAGTCACCAACCAAGGCAGTGGTTGGTGGCCGAAGGCAGAGGGTGCTAAGAATCCCCAGATTGCGTACCTAGGATGCCATTTGATGACAACTTTTTTTTAGGTACTTACAACTGCAGATCACTTTCAAGTGAAGGAAGATTGCAAGAATTAGAAGAAGAACTCTCTTATATTAAATGGGACATTATTGAACTTTGTGAAGTTAGAAGAAAAGGTGAAGAGACAATTGATTTAAAAAGTGGACATATACTCTATTATAAAGGCACAAATATTGGAAATACAAGTGGAGTAGGATTCATTATAAATAAAAAGTGGAAGGACAATATTGTGGAGATTGATGGTGTATCGGACAGAGTGGCAAGATTAGTTATACAACTTAATAGAAGATACCAAATGCAGATATGCCCCAACAAGTTCTCATAGTGATGAAGTAGTAGAAGATTTTTATATGGATGTACAAAAGGCTTTTGATCAGAGTAAACACCATTTTAAAATTGTTATGGGAGACTTTAATGCTAGAATTGGTAAAAAAATGAAAGTGCTGTGGGTAATTTTGGTTATGGTAATAGAAATGAGAGAGGACATAGACTTGTGGAGTTTGCAGAAAAAGAAAAACTTTATATTATGAATTCTTTTTTTGAGAAAAATGTTAAAAGGAAATGGACATGGAAGCATCCAAATGAAGGTACAGCAGAATTGGATTATATTTTGACTAACAGGAAATACATATTTCAAGATTGTAATGTTCTTAATAAATTTAACACAGGAAGTGATCATCGATTAGTAAGGTGTAAGATACGTGTTAATAGAAAACTAGAGAGACAAAAATTATTAAGAAAAACTATATTTACAGTTGATATTCCTAATCTTCAGAAACATTCTAATGAATTTAAATTAGAACTTACAAATCAGTTTCAAGTATTAGTAGATTTTGAACATGATTTAGATTTGAATGAAATTAATATGAAAATAACTGATACACTTTTGAAAACTGCAACAAAGATAGCTGGTAGAAAGAAACAGCAATTGACCAATAAAATTTCTACTGAGACTAGAGAATTTATGAAGAAAAGAAGGAATATGAAGATATACAAAAATGATGCATTAAAAAGAATTGAATATCTCGAATTTTGTAAAATGGTACGGAAAAGAGTTGAAAATGATATAAGAAAGTATAATTGTGAACTAGCAAGGAAAGCTGTAGAAGAAAATAAAACTCTTAAGAATGTAAAACAACATTTTGGTATTGGTAGGAAATTTATATCTGCAATAAGAAAAAAAGATGGAATTATTACTAAAAGGAGAGATGACATCATGAAATTGATAGAAGATTTTTATCAAGAATTATATAGTAATAAAGAACAAGTACCTCCTATATCTATTACATCTTCCAAATTGCCCAGAATTTTAAATGAAGAAGTGAGACATGCAATTAAATGTATGAAGAAAGCAAAGGCTCCAGGTAATGATGGAATTATAATTGATATATTAAAAGAAGCAGGTGAAGAAACAGAAAAAAATTTAGCAAAGTTATATACTAAATGTCTAAATGATAAAGATGTACCGGATGATTGGAAGAATGCAGTAATAATATTAATATTTAAAAAAGGTGATAAAGAAGATATTAGAAATTACAGACCTATCAGCCTTTTATCAGTTTTATATAAAATTTTTACCATGATAATTACTACTCGTCTACAGAGAACATTGGATTTCCACCAACCAAGAGAACAAGCTGGATTTAAAAGTGGTTTTAGTACAGTAGATCATATCTAGGTATTGAGAGAAGTTAGAAAGGACAAATGAATATGAGTTGCCATTATGCTTAGGATTTGTAGATTATGAAAAGGCATTTGATTCTATAAACATTTCTTCAGCGATTAAAGCATTAGATCATCTAGGTATAGATCCAGGATATTGTCATATTTTAAAGAATATTTATAAAAATGCAACAGCAACAATTAGATTACATAATGACACTGGGAAAGTCAACATTGAGAAAGGTGTAAGACAAGGTGACTCCATATCTCCAAAACTTTTTACAGCAGTGCTGCTTGAAGTATTTTGTGGATTAAAATGGGAAACTAAAGGAGTGAAAGTAAATGGTGGTTATTTAAGTCATTTAGATTTCGCAGATGATGTAGTTGTTTTTGCAAATAATGCTTCAGATCTGCAGGAAATGTTGGAGGAATTATCAGATGAAAGTAGGAAAGTAGGACTAAAGATAAATGTTAAAAAGGCTAAAGTAATGTTTAATCGACTTGCTCAAAATATGAAAATAAAGATTGATTATGATGAATTAGAAGGAGTTAACAGTTACAAATACCTTGGTCAGATTATTAATACAGATGGAAACATAATGGAGGAAATTAATCATAGAAATGAACTTGGTTGGAGTGCTTTTGGTAGAAATAACTTGATACTAAAAGGAAATATGCCTATGTGTTTGAAAAGGAAGGTTTTTAACAAATGTGTTTTACCAGTTCTTACTTATGGATCTGAGACTTGGACACTTAATAGAAGAGCAATTCAGAGACTTCAGACCACTCAAAGAAGTATGGAGAGATGTATGTTGGGAGTAACAAGAAGAGATCGTAAACGCAATGTATGGGTAAGAGAACAAACAGGTGTTACTGACCTCATTGAAAAAATTAAAAGATTGAAGTGGAGTTGGGCTGGACATATTGTTAGAAGAGATGATAATAGATGGACAATTGAAATTTTGAACTGGATTCCAAAAGATTTTAAAAGACCCAGAAAGAGACCACACATGAGATGGATGGATGAAATAAGAAAGCAGGGGTGATGTGGAGAAGAGAAGCTAAAGATCAGAGAAGATGGATTAAACTTGGAGAGACCTTCATCCTGCAGTGGATTGATAATGGTTGATAATGATGATGATGATGAAATAAAAGCATTTACTATGAAACATTTTTTTATCACTGTTTATTAATATTTAATTGAGACTGCAAGTTTTTGGGTCTACTGACACTCTTAATTTGCTGTGTTTGGTGATATAAATATACTTTTATCTACTTAAAAATAAAATGATTTACATACATGTAATAATTCAAATTAATTAATTTGAAAAGATTAGCAAATATAATGTTTCACATTAATTACTTATTATTTATAATAATAGATAACTTTGTCACAATTCATTTGCTGCAATTGGGTTGAGGCTAGATTTGAACTCTATAACTCAATTGACCTCTAGGCAGGAGTCCAATTTAGGCTCTGACTTCAGTAATAGTATTGTTTTTTATTTATGTATAAACACAGGAATACCTAGTATGGTTCTATAATAAGTAGTGATTTCCCAAAATAGTAAAGTAATGAAGTTTAGTAGCTGTACACCTATATTTATATAATAAATAAAGTCTTCATATAAAAATAGATAATATTTTTTTCTATTGTGATTTGGTCTATTTATGTTATTGTCTAAAATGTTCGTTGTTGTATAACTGCATTGGTTGTTTATTTGTTTTTAATTCCATTTGTTTCTACTTTATAGTTGGCTGATCACATTGTTTGGTTTAATACCTGTAGAAATCAGGATAGCAATCTCTAATGAGCTTATCATGAATAAAATAGTAGATGATATATGTAATAACCAATTTCTGTACTTTATAATATGATTCTACAATGAGATTTGTATTGTCATCATTTGCAATTCAAAAAATATTAAATATGTTATTTAATATTTTGTTTAGCAATTAAGTCAATAGATGACACTTTAATACTTTAATTCCTGAATTATAGAGTTATACAACCATTTACCAATAAGTAAATATCTTTTATGTAGATTGCCTTGATTTAATAATAAAACGAACAGATGTCTAGTTTTTTAGTAGGTCATAGATGTATTGATCACCCAAACCTACCAACTGCACTATAATCAGAATATCATTAGCTTTTTAATCAATTGTTTTAATTCACTATTAAACAAAATAAATTATTGGTGATAGTGATAATAAAAACAATAATTTAATCATTAATATATATTTTTAATTATTTCGTGTATTATGAGATATTCTAACAGGATTATGCTAAATTGAATTCTGTCTCTTATTTAAACATTTCACATGAAGTATAAAACATGATGACTTATATAATGTTGTATAAATGTCAGTCCATATAAAAGCCAGTACTATATAAATCTGCAAAAGATTATTAGCTAATTATATGGAAAAAATACTGAAAAATATAAAATAATTGTTCATTTTAAACTAGATATTATATTATTTATATATTATAAATAACATAGGATCATTTGGTTTAATTTAGTTACATATAGAATGATACTATGTGCTTTTGGTAGAAATAACTTGATACTAAAAGGAAATATGCCTATGTATTTGAAAAGGAAGGTTTTTAATAAATGTGTTTTACCAGTTCTTACTTATGGATCGGAGACTTGGACACTTAATAGAAGAACAATACAGAGACTTCAAATCACTCAAAGAAGTATGGTGAGATGCATGTTGGGAGTAACAAGAAGAGATTGAAAACACAATATATTGGTAAGAGAATAAACAGGTGTTACTGACCTCATTGAAAAAATTAAAAGACTGAAGTGGAGTTGGGCTGGACATATTCTTAGAAGAGATGATAATAGATGGACAACTGAAATCTTAAACTAGATTCCAAGAGATTGTAAAAGACCCAGGAAGAGATTATATGTGAGATGGATAAATGAAATAAGAAAGTGTGCAGGGGTGATGTGGAGAAGAGAAGCTAAAGATCAGAGAAGATGGATTGAACTTGGAGAGACTTTCATTCTGCAGTGGAGTGATAATGGTTGATGATGATGATGATATTATGTAATTGATAGTAAACATTCTTGTCAATGGAATGATCTGTCTTTAACTCATATATTAAAATATAAACTTTTTGAAATAGCAACCATTTCATAGATGCTTAACTTAATATCAACTATATGTCTTGAGCTATTTTATTTTGTTATGTAACTGTGGTCATTTACTAATAATCATAAGTAAATAGGAACCTATATGTTCTTTTTTAATAAAAGTGATAAATTTGTATTTTTTTTATTAAAGTACATTATATATTTTGTAAATTAAAATCTACTAACATGATGAAAAAGCCTTGGAGACCATAAATATGTTTCAATATATTCAACTGACAATTATTGCTCTTTTCTTAAGTTAATGTATATAAAACAGACCACACACAAAAAAGTGAAAGACAAATTTCATAACATAATGTTGCAAAGGCATTCATGTATGCAACATGTATACAGTTCTTTATCTAATGATATATTTAAAGTGAGATCTTTGCATATTTAAATATATATATATCCTTTTGCTTTTAGAAATTAATAATAGCTTAATTATAGAGGCTATGCATACTATTGCTACTGTGACTGCAACAATTACTGCTACTGCTACTCTGACAAACATACTGTGATGATGATGACAACTACCACTATTGCATTTTACTACTACTACTATTACTACAACCATTACTATAACTACTATTGCTGGTACTACACTACTACTATTACTATTACTACTACTACTACTACTACTAATGATGTTGATGATGATGATGATAATAATAGTAATAATAATAATAATGATGATGATGACGATGATGATGATAATAATTTATTTATTTATTATCAATTAATCAAATCAAACAATACATACGTATAAAAGAAAAGTACTCTAAACAAAACAAAAAACTTGTGCTAGGAGTCATTCTTAAGTTCTTAATTACAAACTAAAAATACATTATTATACATTACTATACTTACAAATATAAAACAAAGTAAAAATATAAGAATAAGTATATCCAAAGAAAATAAATATTTATACTCATTAAATAAAAATATATACATATTAATTGATCAATATACTAAGGATAAGACAATAACCAAAATTTCAAATATTTTTTAAACATATAAAAAGATAAATGATCAACATCTATTGAACAATCAGTAAAAAAAAAAAAAAGATTTGAAGAGCCCGAGTCCATTGTAATTAAATTGCCTACAACTGCTTTCTAAAGAAAAATATGGAACGGCCAGTTGAAATTTGTTAGCCAAGCGGTACTTATAATTGACACTTTACGATACAATAAAAAACGACGACGATATATATATATCAATAATAATTCTAAACTTATATAGTTTGGAAAAGCTAACATAAGTCATCAATTAGGTGTAATAACTGAACACCAGAAACAAGTGTAGAAGTCATATTATTAATAGATGGTTCCATTTGTGGCCTGCATGCAAAGAAATTATAAAAAAGATCAGCCACATATTTTTCATTGCTTTGCACATTTAACATGGCATCATTATCCTTAATATATATATAATTTGATTAAATAATTTTTTAGCTAAAGAGTTTATTGCCTTCCACTTAAAAGATATATTTTTATTACAAAGAAATTCCCTATAATAACTTGAGTTTGCTATTTTAATATCACATTTAATATTTTTATTAATCTGCTTTTAATACAATGAAACTCGTGGAATGTTTTAACCCCTTTATAAAATTAATTTTTTCAATCAACTGATCTGAAATCCACAGATAAGCTTTCTATTTTTATTATTTAATTTAATATGACAAGTAGATTTATCAATTAAAGAACAACAAATATTCTGCAACTTTAAAAAAGCTTTGTCAACATTATCCAAATCAAAACTACAATCTCAGTTTTGAATAGATAACAAGCAACTTAATTTAATTTAATATATCAACATACCTATTGCTAATCAGACTATTATGAGCCACAGACAATTTAAAAAAAAAAAAAAGCAAAATGATTTGTAATATTGACTTCAGATACGCCAGATTCAAAATAAGTCTAATAAAAATATGATCAAGTAGAGATTTACAAGTTGGCGTTATACACGTAGATGAAAAAAAAAACCTGATCAAAACAATGACTATATAACAAATCCAAATATCCACAGCTAGAATTATGTTCACCAACCGATAAATCAATATTCACATCACCAATCATTACAACAGAAAATGAGCACAAATTAGATAATAAATGATGAAGTCCATAAATAAAAGTTACAATAGAACTAGTACATGTTCTATATATTGCCACTAATGAAAGAAATCTACCAGGAAAATTAAACGTTACCAACATTGATTCAGCAGTAGCAAACATTAGAACCTTGTAAATATAATTAAATCCATTTTTCTATAAATCATTATACCCCCTGAGCATGAATACAAACGTGATGCAAGTAAACTCTTATAACTGTTCAAAGCATATAAATTTTGTTCCTCATAAGAAATCTATGTTTCAGACAGAATAATAATATAATAATTTAATGTAAGACTACTTAAAATAAAAGTATATTTAGTTCATCAAAATAAGTTCTTATACTATGAATAATCATATGAAAATTTTTTAAGTCTTTACAATCTTGAATGCCATTAGATTGTATACTAGACATTAAAAATCAGATCAAGGATAAATCTGTTTCATTTTATATAATAACACTGGAAAAAATATCATTTTTAATATGTACTAAACCATTTCAAATAAATTCTACACCTTGTATTTGATCACACATTTTTCTATTTACTTTCCAAAATAGCTGCCGAGTAGTCAAAGAAATCCGTTCATTAACGTAAATACATTAACTTTTATTTTCTAAAGGTAAAATATCAGATAGAAATATAACAGATTTCCTATTATGTAAAAATGTTCTAGTCATATTTCAAAATGTAAAATGAGCATCGAGTCCCAGTTTATCCAATTTAGTTTTAATATGAAATACCTGTTCCAAATCATCACAAAAAAATGTTCAACAATAAGACAATTCACCACCTTGAAATCAATTTGCAATAAATCTTCATCATTTTGATAAGGAATACCTTGTAGGTCAATTTCAAAACACATTTGAAATTTTTCCAAAGCTCTACCTTATACTTTAACAAAGATATGCCTCTGTTATATGTATCACAAGTAGTAGAAAATGAAAAATATCCTGATTATTCTTATCAACCCTTGAATTCAAATATTAAAATCGGCTGATATTTTAGAAACAGTTTGTGTCAGCTCTGATAATGTATTATGAATAGGTGATAATAACTGTATTTTTTCCATAATCTGTTTAAAACTGAACTATCCAACTTCAAAGTAGAATTTAATTCTGCATTAGTAGCAGTAAAAAAAAATATCTACAAAAAGAACCTTTTCAGGCTTGCCTTTTACTTATAGACATATGTCTGTATGTATTTTCAGGTAATGTTGAACTTGTATAATTGCATATTACAATTACAGCCATGACAAGAAATAATAATAATAATAATAATAATAATAATAATAATATTATTATTATTATTATTATTATTATTATTATTATTATTATTATTATTATTATTATTATTATTATTATTATTATTATTATTATTATTATTATTATTATTATTATTATTATTATCTTCTTTCAAAAAGACTTTATTGAATATAACAAGAAAAGGTTACATTTATAACTATTTTACCACATGCAGATGAATTGAAGTTAGTATAAATAAGTTGAAAATTGTAATTGGGGGGGGGTAACAAAGACAAAGGATATGCATGTGGTTTACAAATTTGAGTTTACATTATTTTCTTTAAAATATATACATCCAATTAGTTTTGTGCACTTGTAAAGTTCTTAGTTCTGTTTTTTATTAGTCTTTTTTTCTTTCTCTATAATTTTGAGCGCTGTTGTAATATTGACCAAGTGGCTGTGTACATCTTTTGGGATACATTTTTTTCATCCCTTAAGTGGAGCTGTTCCATTTTGTTCCAGAATGTGTTTGGATGTCTTCTTGGATTATTGTTGTACATGAAGGAGCATCTTGTACACCATAGTGAAAACAATATAAAAGTACTTGCTCGAATATGTGGGTACCTACCCTTAATAAATGATTGTAAAAGGGTTTGAATGTCACAATTTCTTTGTTTGTACAATGATGGTATGGATGAACGAATATTATCAAATACAGGACAGGTAAAAAGAAAATGTTCTTGTGTCTCAGTTTCTCTATGACACAACCAGCATATGTCTTCTGTATTTATGTAATGCCTTCTATATCTACAAAAGTGTAATGTTGGCAATGCTTCAAGATTTAATTTGAGTAGAAAATCATAATATTTGGGTTCTAATGACCAGAATTTAAATTTTTGGGTTAGTTGTCTATTATTAATGTTTAAAATTGGTTTTTTATCATTTAGGGGAGAGCAAATTATTTGGTATACATCCCAATATTTAAATTTATCTTGTGGTGGTGAAAAAATAATGTTTGGAATGTTAAGAATTAGTGTAAGCAAGGTTTTCCAATATCCATTGGTTGGTGGTGGTTTATCTGTTGGGGTATCTTGAAGAACACTTTCATGTATGGAAATAAATAAGCACATGCAGAAATGAGATTTAATGTCCTTTGAATGTTAAAAATATGTATTGAATGTAGTCAGTCCTAAACCATTTTGTATTAGAGGAGCTTGAATACGTTTTAGTGAAACCGAAACACTCTTTTTTCTCCACAGCAACTTTCTACATAACGAGTTTATTTTACTAGTAAAAGATTTTAGAGTATAGTATTATTGGAGAATAGTATGTGATTCAAGTCATAATTAATAGATTAAACAGGGATACTTTTGAATACAGTGAAAGGTAAGATTTTGAAAGTGAATCAATTATATTTTCTATTTTATTTTTAATTTTGTCTTGTATTTGTCGACACATTTCTAGATTGCTCAAATAGAAGGGGAATCCCACAAAAGAGCTGGGTTTTCCTTTAAAAAGTTGTGTGTGAAATTGTCCTGTATATATTGACCACGCAGAAGATTTATCCATGTTAAACTCCAGCTTGTATTTATTAGTGTATGAATTAAGAATTTTCAATAGAGTTGGGATCTGTTTTTTAGAAGTTAAAAAAATCGAGACATCATCCATGTAGGCAATACAGGAGATGTTTGCTTTTAGACCAGGTATGTATATGCCTGATAATTCTTTTTCTATCATATTCAGTAAAGGATTGATATAGAAAGTAAAAAAAAGAGCACTTAGTGGTGAACCTTGTGGAATTGAACAGTAAGGTACAAAAGAGGGGGAATTCTTACCATTAAGTGTAATATGTATTTCTTGACTTAATAGAAGATTGGTGATTAAATATATTAAGGATCTTGGTATTGTTGTGTCTGCTAATGCTTCAACAAGGAGTTCAATTGGAATCATATCAAATGCTGATTTTATATCCAGTTGGATTACAACTGGATTATATTTTTTATTATTTCTGACAGAATCAATAACTGTTTTGAATAGAAAGGCTGCTTGCATTGTAGATGAGCCTTTCTTAGCAAACTGCATTTTAGATAGTATAGGTATAATATAGGGTTCTATTTTTTCTTTAATGATTGACTCCAGCAGTTTGATACCCAGAGGGCTCATTGATATGGGCCTTAGATTGTTTAGTGTGGTTATTTTTCCATGTGTTTTGATAAATAGTACTAGTAAAATAGGGTATAACTTATGTATATGATGGATCTTTTTTGTTAGAAAGTTTGCTAGATTACACAGATACTGAGCAGTAAAATTTTCTAAATGCTTGAATACAAAGCAAGGTATACCATGCATTCCTGGGTGACTGGAGTTTGGGGTTGATGCTAATTTTTGAATAAAGTCTTTGGGAATAAATACTATATCTTCTTCTGCTCACTGAGAAAAAATGGCACAGGGCTGAATTTTTTCTTCTCTTGAAGTTTGGATTTGAAATGTGTGTAGAGAGGTAGCAACATGTTGTAACCAGAAATTATATCTTCTTGTATTTTAATTGCTGTCGGTATGCGAGTTGATGGCTTTTGTCCCAGTGCCCAGTGAATATAGTGTCTGGACCATGTGTGTGTCTGTGTCAAAAAGAGTTTTCTTTTTTTTTTAATTGCCAGGTATTTTTTAAGTTCTTCAGAGACTGATTTATAAAGTTTCTTCAGGGCAATCACATTTGAACAGCCTTGTTTATTTGTAGTACTGTTTGTGATTCTTTTGCATGTTTCATCTACAAGAGCTAGAAGCCTTGAAGGGGCTGGGGTAGCCCTTGTTATGACATCAATTGTATATGAAATAATGTTAACAAAGGCAATCCATGTTTGCACTGGATCCATTTCAATGTCTTGAAATTTGAAGAGATATATATATATTTCTGAGAATAAATATTCTGGGGTTCGACATGGAAGAAGCACTCTAATTGTGTTTCCAATAGATGTTATTGATCTGTATATAAAATCATTCTTTAGTGAAACAATAATTGCAGAATGGTCTGATAATGATGAGTTTTTTATTGTTAGGCTGATCATGTGATCTAACACTGGTGAGTAGAAGACCAGGTCAATTAACCTTTTAACCGCTAATTATATTATTGGTTGTATGAGGTAAAAATCAAATCTTTTAAATGGCCAACTCACAAACTGAAGACAAAGCCTATTGTTAAAACATATCCGCCTATAATATTAAATTCAACTCAGATACGTTTATAAAAAGTATATTACTAATTTTTCAGGTTATGAAGAGAACGAAAGTTCTTTCAAAAATAAATTGCTATTTATTTATTCTAAAATATTCAATTTCGGCAACATAAAAGCTATAATATAAACAAAAAGGTCGACTTTTACGTTATAGAAAAGTAAATATTTCTTTTAAATATTTCTTTAATATTTTTACTAAAATCTTCAATATTTTTCGAAAATAATTTTGTTTTTTTAGTTTTTTTTTTTAAAAAACTAGTTTAATTTCGGAAATTATATTTTTTTAATACTTAAAATTGCATTCGAAATGAAAATCTCAGCGTTTTTCTTTATTTTCTTTGATCAGGCGGTTTCTTTGTTCTTTCCAGCCAATCAGAATGTCTTTTTCGGCTGAGATCTCACTAACAACCAATTACAAACGATGTTCTTTCTTTGTTTAGGTTTAAATGCGCTTTTTTTATATTTTTTACTTGTAAAATAAATCGGAAGAGGGCACCATCTTACAGAACTTTTAAAAATCTATTCAAAACCTATCAAACGAATTTTTTAGCATAAGAACTGGCAGAGTTAGAGTGACGTCAGATGTCGACGAGGAGCTTCATAAGAGACGGTTGAAGAATTAATGATGAAAACCTGCCATTATTAAATGTTACTGAATTCTGTGGGAGATAGCTTTCTCCACTCATAAGTGGTATGGCTAGTAAGTGCAACCATTTTGTGACAAACTCATTGTATGACATGTTGAAATCACCAAGTAAAATTAATGAATGTGATGAGGATGCTATTTTGGAATTTATAATTTGAATGACTTTATTAATTACTGTGAGATTTGGAGGTAAATAAACAAATGCTACATTCAATGTAACTGTTTTATCATATAGTGTTATAATTAATATGTGTGCATCTATATATATTATTTTGAATGAATAGAAGGGGCAGGTTTTCATTACTACTACTCCTGTTCCTGCTGAGGGTGAAAATGATGCTTGGGAGAATGCTGAGTATCCTTGATTATTAAGATAGTTAGATGGATTAATCTGAGATTTATTATAAATTTTTGTTTCAAGTAACCCTAGCAAATGAGGTTGTATAATTTCAAGCCATTTTATTAATTGATAGTTTTTTTTCCGGTGAGTTTAATTCACGGATGTTTAATGACGCTATTTTTATATTCATTATAGTTTCACTCAATAAAAACAGAACATACCTGATGTAGTAATTAGATTATAA
Organism: Epiperipatus broadwayi; assembly: GCA_028023455.1. Lineage (NCBI taxonomy): Eukaryota > Metazoa > Onychophora > Udeonychophora > Euonychophora > Peripatidae > Epiperipatus > Epiperipatus broadwayi. The sequence continues at coordinate 3,262,712 of JAQFVV010000012.1, read as the reverse complement.
TTTTATATAGTTTAGATAACTTGCACAAATTATGACAAAGAATTTTTATGTCTGGAGGTTCTACTTCCTCCCTCCTGTGATAATTTTTGCACATTTGCTTTTTTATTGGTGATAAGGTCTTCATCTGAAGTGTATTCAAACTCGGTATCCGTTGAACTCATATTTGCTTTTCTTATTTTTTTTTTATGATCTAATGTCTGGGGCATATCATCTTCACTAAGATGAATAGGCACTGCTGCATTTTTTCTATGTTTGCTTTATGGTCTGCCTGGTTTTCGGTTGGCAGTGTCATTTATTTTCGGGTCTGTAGGTGGCAAGCAAGGCACTAGATAGTCTATAATATTTTGCGAAGTTTTGTTAAGGGGTGTTTTTGATTGTTTGTGATTTTGGCAATCACTTTTTAATATTTCTTGTTGAGATGGGCTATTTTCTTGTAACACTGGTTTATCCTCGTCATTCCGTGATTGATTTTCAGATAAAATTGATTCACTTTTGTCATTTACTGATTGCTCTCTGGTGATGTATAGATCATCTGTTACACTGTCATTAATTGGATTATTTTGATAGCAAATTGTATTTGATTCACTTATCGGTTGAGGAGTGAAATCTGTGTTATTTACTGGTGCATTTCCACATTGATGACTTGAGGTTGCTCTCGTATCACAGTGTTTACATTTAAGTTTTGGGCATGCATTTATAATATGCGCTTGTTGTTTGCAGTGAAAACATTGTGGTTTAAGTCCATGAATTATTAAGAGTAGCGTCGCTTCGTGATCGGTTATAAGAGTGGGAATATCATTTGGATTTACGTTTTGATTTAATTTAACTTTAAAATGATAACTGTTTCCATAGATCGGTATCGGAGTTCCTTTTAAATATATAAGTTGAAAGGCAACAACAACTCCGAACGATTGCATTAATTTATTGAGGTCATTTATTGTATAGTTAAAGTATGTACTTTTGATTGTGCCAGTAATAAAATTTTCTCTATATTGGTTAACTTTTACTAAAGCATATTTCCCTAACGTTTTAACCTTTTAACCGCTAATTAAATCATTGGTTGTATGAGGTAAAAATCAAAGCTTTTAATTGGTCAACTCACAAACTGAAGACAAAGCCTATTGTTAAAACATATTCACCTATAATATTAAATTCAACTCAGATACGTTTATAAAAAGTATATTATTAATTTTTCAGGTTATGAAGAGAACGAAAGTTCTTTCAAAAATAAATTGCTATTTATTTATTCTAAAATATTCAATTTCGGCAACATAAAAGCTATAATATAAACAAAAAGATCGACTTTTACGTTATAGAAAAGTAAATATTTCTTTTTACTACATCTTCAATATTTGTACTAAAATCTTCAATATTTTTCGAAAATAATTTTGTTTTTTTATTATTCTCTCTGAGAATAATTTTTAGTTTCCATAAATATAATTTTATAATACTTAAAATTGGATTCGAAATGAAAATCTCAGCGTTTTTCTTTATTTTCTTTGATCAGGCGGTTTCTTTGTTCTTTCCAGCCAATCAGAATGTCTTTTTCGGCTGACAGCTTGCTAAGAACCAATCACAAATAATGTTCTTTCTTTGTTTAGGTTTAAATGCGTTTTTTTTTATTTTTTACTTGTAAAATAAGTCGGAAGAGGTCACCATCGTACAGAACTTTTAAAAATCTCTTCAAAACATATCGAACGAATTTTTTAGCATAGGAAACGGCTGAGTTAGAGTGACGTCAACTGCTTACGAGAGGTCGCATTAAAGACAGGCTAAGAGTTAATTGTTTTATCAAATTTGTTTTTTTTTGTTCTTCGCTATAGAATTCAATAGCAAGATAGTGAGGATTTGGATTATCTGCAATGCGCAATATAGAATCTCATAAATTATTTGTGCTTAATTCTTTGTATAGCAAATCTTTAGGAAATCTATACAGCGAACAATTTATATCTGTAATTGCAAGGATAACAGACCGGTCAGTAAAGAAACGATTAAACAACATAAACAGGTCACATGGGATGGTCGTATTAAAGCATTCAGAAAATTTTAATAGACTTTCATTAGTCCAGATCTCTTCTTCTATTACGTTAACTGGTAATGGATCAGATTCTGAAATCACATCTAGTTTCATTAGATTATTCATTGTTGAACGATGAAATCTTGAAACTGGAGTTTGATTTTTTTCCACGTTCTGAGGAAAATCTCCTTTTTTAGTGGATGCTTTGATTGCATCAGCATAAGAAATGCTTGCTGCATTCAAAAAGATCGCCATATTGGAGTAAAAAAAAAACCCGCTTGCACACAAATTCCTCGTCGGAGGAGTTTTCTTAAGTTTAAAAAACTATATATACTGAATATTGGGTTGCTTAGAGTCAATACGGTTTATTTTAAATAAAAAATTTTTTAGTTTTATTATTACTAGAAATATATAATATATCCTACCGATATCTACGATCACCAAACCAGCTGGCGCATCTATTATTATTATTATTATTATTATTATTATTATTATTATTTTTTTTTTTTTTTTTTTTTTTTTTTTTTTTTTTTTTTTATTATTATTATTATTATTATTATTATTATTATTATTATTATTATTATTATTATTATTATTATTATTATTATTATTATTGTTTATTATTGTTGTTGTTGTTGTTGTTGTTATTATTATTATTATTGTTATTGTTGTTGTTATTATTATTATTTCCATGTGTCAAAACATTGACCAGGAAGCGAATCCAGGACAACTGCTTGTAAGGTGTCTGTGCTAACCACTCGGCCACCAATGCTTCACAAAAATTGCTATTATTAGCAATACATTGTCACAAATACCAAACATATCCATCATAAATATATTAAGTCTTTCATAGAAAAAAAAACAGGTAACAATAATACAAAAATCATATATTAATTAATAAAATTCACTAAATAGTAGAGATAGCAAAAATGAATATTCTCACAGCTCTTAAGCTTCTCAGTTAATAGTAATAGCAGCAGTAGTAGTAGTAATAGTAGTAGTAGTAGTAGTAGTAGTAGTAGTAGTAGTAGTAGTAGTAGTAGTAGTAGTAGTAGTAGTAATAATAATAATAATAATAATAATAATAATAATAATAATAATAATAATAATAATGATGATGATAATAATAATAATGATGATGATGATGATAATAAAATAATAATAATAATAATAATAATAATAATAATAATAATAATAATAATAATAATAATAATAATAATAATAATAATAATAATAATAATGATAATGATAATAATAATAATAATGATGATGATGATGATAATAAAATAGTTCATAAAAATCAACATTTTGGTACATCCAATATATTTATATTTAAGCAAATATGCTATAATAAATGAAGATTTAAATTTATAACAATTATATTTAATTTGTACACTTTTATTTTTTTGTCAGCTTTAAATTTGCTGATTTGTGGTTAAAAAAAACAAACAAAAAGTATTTAATCTGATATATTTTAATTTGTTTTTCATGTGCATTTTATAGATACAATAATGTTTTGAAAGCATACAATATTTAAAGTTGCATCTACTGCATATGTATACTCATAAGAATCTATTCAATAAAAGATAAGAATATGTTAATGGACATTTTTTTGTATGTGTTTGCAACTTTAAAATTTATAACCACATTGTGCAATTTTATCACATTTTTTAAATGCTTATTTATTTATTTTTTACCTATTTGGTTGTTGAGCCACTTATTTTTTTATTTATAATTTTTATAATTTCTATTCATTTTTCTTTATTATTTTTCTACTTTCAGAAATAAGTAAAAACTTGCAGTCAAAACTATTATTATATAATTTACATCTTGCAGTTGAGTACATTTAAAATTTAATAAAAAAAAAAACATAATATATTCATAAGATGTGTAATGACAATAAATATCACATTATCACCATTTCTCATGCTTACTTATAACTGTTATTAATATGGAAATTTTATGCACAAGCCTTCTGGCATCCATTGATTACTCTAGCTTGCTGTGAATGGCAATATGTATAGTAAGTTTTGCCTGTTTTAAGATGTTAAATTTCCAAGTCATTTAAAAAGTTTGTATTATTCAATGGATGGTATCAAAGATTTTTTTTATTATTTCACTGAAGCATAATTATCCCATATCCTATAAGATTTTTGCTTTGAGTGAATATTTTAAACAAAAGAATTAAATATAAAGTTACAGTAAACTCCAGTACAAACAAACTAACTTTTCTTAAAAATCTTAAGTGTATTTGTATAAATTTACACCCAAACTAATATTTTGTTGTGTTCTACTACAATAATTAATACTTTTCAGTCAAATTACAATTCTATGAATATTGTTAAAACCCCTAAGGCTAAGAACATTTAAAATATATTGTTTGTATCAATATTTGTTTCCCAGTTAATTCAATCTGCTTTAGGGCAAAGTTATATTGATCTATAATTAACTTAATGAACAGATCATAACAACTATAATTCTATTGAAGAATAAAAATATTTTACAAAAAATAAGTTTCAGTGATATTTATAGATTCTCAGTGAGATATGTTGCATTCAAATAAGCAGGCATTTTTGCCAACAATATTGATATATATTTTTTCCTATGTCATAGCATCGGCCGGGAGGCGAACCCGCTACAACCGTCTGCAACCAACTGCTTGCTTGCAAGGTGGCTGCTTACAAAATTTATTTCTATTTTTCATTTTTCAATTTAGAAGATTCTAATAAGATACAGTTTTGCCCAAAGACTTGGTTTAGTCATCTAGAGCAAAAAAGTGCACAAACAAGCAATAAATTGTCAAGCATTGGTGGTCGAGAAGTCATCGGTGGATGCTTTACAAGCAGTTGTCCCGGGTTGGCGGGTTCGCTTCCCGGCTGATGCTATGACACATGAGGAAAAAAAAAACAAGCAATAAATTATAGTCATTGCTATATCATTGTTAGATGCTTTCTATCATTCACTATAATATTTAAAAAAAAATAGCTACTAAATATATATATAAGCACTGATATATTTATTTTGTATACTCAAACACACATATAAAATTTAATCTTTTTAAACAAAAAAAAAATAAAACGTTTCCCAGGTGTTTTACTACTGGTAGTATAATCATTTTTAACATTCCTCGCTTAGCAACCATTGACAGTAATACTGCTATTAACTTTTTTAGGTTTACCAGTATCCCCTACCCACTTTTTTCCTGGAAACTGTTATTCTGTTTAAACAAATTACTCTATCTTTATAAACAAATAAAGACAATTATCCTAAGCATAAATTTAACAAAAGCAAATATTTTAGTATAATGTTAGAATTTTTACTAGGTAACAAAGCTGCACAGATTAAAAAAAATGGCACGTCAAAAAAGTTGTAAAAAAAAAAGGAAGAAAAAGAAAATGAATTTTATAATATAATGCAATAAATTTTAATACACTTATTGTTTTTAATCTAAAAATCAATTTTTATAATAATATAAAAAAATATTCTTTTATATAATGAGTACGTAATTTAAGAGTAGATGGAATGTCTTTTTTATGCTTAACTCATTAATCAAAATATTCTGAACTCTTACAATATAATAAATGTACATTTCAACCATTAATTAATGGATAAAAAGTATGAGAGAGTTATAATTAAATTTTGAAAATCCTACATTCAAAACTTTTTTGAATATGAAGATTTTATTATAAGTATAAAACGTAAACTGAAAGTTTTTGGCTAATGATCATAGTTCTATGAACAAATTATTTATGCTAAAAGAAAACCTAGTATCTAATACATTTTAGTTTTTTTAAAATATATCATTTAACAAACGCACCTCTGACTTTAAGGTTAAGAAACACCACAGTTTTTCTTCTCAGTTGCCTGATAGCTCTTAACTGAAATATCAGTTTTTTCTTGAAAACAAAATAAATGTGTGTGTGTAGGATTTTTTTAATTTTTTTTCATATGTCATAGCATCGGCCGGGACGCGAACTCAGAACCGTCTGCAACCAACTACTTGCTTGCAAGGCGGCTGCGATGACCTCTCGGCTAACAACGCTTGACCATTTTTTCTAATATATATTTACAATTATGCCAGGCAAAAATAAATTATGGTCCTTATTTACAGGATGCTATAAAGTCACAATTCATGACAGTGGCTAGTGGCCAAAGATGGAGGTCGCTAAGAATCCCCCGATTGTGGACCCAGGCTGCCATTAGATGATTTTTTTTTATTTAGATACCTACAACTGCAGATCACTTTTAAGTAAAGAAAGATTACAAACATTGGAAGAAGAACTGTCTCATATTAAATGAGACATTATTGGACTTTGTGAAGTTAGAAAAAAAGTTGAAGAGATAATTGAGTTTAAAAAATGGGCATGTACACTACTACAGAGGCACACATATTAAAAGAGTAATTGGAGTAGGATTCATTATCAATAAAAAGTGGAAAAATAACATTATGGAGATTGTATTGGACAGAGTGTCAAGGTTAATTATTCAACCTAATAGAAGTTATCAAATGCAGATAATTCTGGTTTATGCCCCAACAAGTTTTCATAGTGATGAAGTAGTAGAGGATTTTTATATGGATGTACAAAATGTTTTTGATCAGACTAACAACATTTTAAAACTGTTATGGGAGATTTTAATTCTAGAATTGGTAAACAATTAAAATATGAAAGTGCTGTAGGGAAATTTGATTATGATAATAAACATGAGAAAAGACATAGACTTGTGGAATTGACAGAAAAAAAAAGTTTATACTATTTTTTTTTTTTTTTTGAGAAAAATGTTAAAAGAAAATGGACATGGAAACATCCAAATGAAGGTACAGGAGAATTGGATTATATTTTGACTAACAGAAAATACATATTTCAAGATTGTAATGTTTTTAATAAATTCAACTCAGGAAGTGATCATCAATTAGTGAGATGTAAGATACATACATGTTAATGCAAAACTACAGAGACAAAAAATTATCAGGAAAAACAATATTGCTTATAATAACTTCTCTCATATACACTTTAATGCAAAAAAAAAATAATAATAAAACTTTTTTATTTTCCTGACAATTGACTGTCCAGCAGTCAAAAAAAAAGTAGACAAAATTGATAACACTCTGATGAAAACTGCTGGACAGTTGAAACTGTTAAGAAAATAAAGAAGTTTTATTAACAAATTTTTTTTTGCATTAAAGTATATATGAGAGAAGTTACTATAAACAATATATATGAATATATGAAGAAATGCAAAGTAAATAAAGGAGAAGAATAAGCGTATCTTAATCTTCAGAAACATTGTAATGAATTTAAATAAGAACTTGCAAATCATTTTCAAATTAGATTTTGAAATGATTCAGATTAAGTGAAATCAATGGGTATATAATTGATATACTTTTAAAAATTGCAGCAAAGATAACTGGTAGAAAAAAGCAGCAATTGACCAATAAAGGTTTTACTGGAACTAGATAATGTATGAAGAAAAGAGGGAATATATAAAAATGATGCATTAAGAAGGATTGAATACTTCAAATTTTGTGAAAATGGTGTCAAAAAAGTTGGTAATGATATACGGAATTGTAATTGTGATCTAACAAGGAGGGCTATAGAAGAGAGTAAAAGCCCAAGATTATGAAAGAGCACTTTGGTATTGGTAAGAAACTTATATCTGCAATAAGAAAAAAACATGGAACTATTACTAAATAGAAGGATGACATCATGAAATGTATAGAAGAGTTTTTTCAAAAATTTTACAGTTGTAATAAACAAGTACCACCTATAGCTTTTATATATTTTGAATTGCCCAGGATTTTAAATGAAGAGGTGAGACATAAAGAATATGAAGATATATAATTTTTTTTTGCAAAGTTATATACCAAATGTCCAAATAATAAGATATACTAGGGAATTGAAAAAATGCAACATTAATATTTAAAAAAAAGTGATAAGGAAAATATTAAAAATTATAGATCTATAACTTTTTCATCTGTTTTGTACAAAATCTTTACAAAGATAATTATAATTCATCTACAGAGAACTTTAGACTTCAGCCAATCAAAAGAACAACCTGGATTTAAAAGTGTTTTTAGTACAGTGGATCATATCCTGGTATTGAGAGAAGTTATAGAAAGGACCAATGAATATGAGTTGCCACTATGTTTTGCATTTGTAGATTGTGAAAAGGCATTTGATTCTATAAGCATTTCTTCAGCGATTAAAACATTATATCATCAAGGTATAGATTCAGGATATTGTCATGTTCTAAGAATATTTACCAAAGTGCAACAGCAGCAATTAGATTACATAATGATACTAGGAAAGTTAACATTGAGAAGGAAGTAAGACAGGCTGACTCCAGATCTCCAAAAGTTTTTACAGCAGTGCTGCAAGAAATATTTTGTGGTTACAATGGTAAGTTAAAGGAATAAAAATAAAAGTAGACTATTTAAGTCATTTAGATTTTGCAGATGATGCAGTTGTTTTTGCAAATAATGCTTCAGAACTTCAGGGAAAGTTTCAAGAGTTATCAGATGAAAGCAAGAAAGTAGCACTAAAAGTAAGTATTAAAATGTCTAAAATAATATTCAATGGATTTTCTCAAAAGATAAAAATAAAGATTGGTAATGACAAGTTAGAAATTAACAATTGCAAATAATGGAAACATAATGAAATTAAACATGAAATTAAACTTGGTTTGAGTGATTTGGTAGAAATAACTTAATATTAAAAGGAAATATGTCTATGTGTTTGAAAAAGAACGTTTTTAATAAATGTGTTTTACTAGTTCTTACTTATGGATCTGAGAATTGAACACTTAACAGAAGAAAAACAGAACTTTAGACCACTCAAAGAAGTTTGGAAAGATGTATGTTAGGAGTAACAAGAACAGTTTGAAAACAAAATACATGGGTAACAGAACAAACAGCTGTCACTGACATATTTGGAAAAATTAAAAGACTGAAGTGGAGTTGGGCTGGACATATTGCTAGAAGATATGACAATAGATGGACAATTAAATATTAAATTGGATTCCAAGAGATTGTAAAAGACCCAGAATAGATATCTGGGAGATGGATGGCTAGAACAAGGAAATGTGCATGAGTAATGTGGAAACCAAAGGCTAGAAATTGGAGAATATGGATTGAATATGGAGAGAACTTCATCCTGCAGTGGATTGGTAATGATTGACAATTATGATGATGATGATAATGATAAATATTTGTACAATATGTATATGATTTTAATTCTAACACAAAATAATTAGGGTTATTCTTTTTTTTTTATAAAATGAAAGTGTTTAATTTTGCATCTTGAGTGGCTAAATTTTATACTTGTTAAATTGCTAATTTTCTAATATTTAATTATTTTATTAGTTAGCATTTAATATGTATACAATATGTATATGTTTTAACTCTAACACAATATAATTCTGTTATTTCATTCTTTTTTTTTTTATATAAAGTGAAAGTGCTTATTTTTGTATTCTGAGTAATTAAATTTTATGCTTGTTAAATTGATAATTTGCTAATAATTCTTTACTCTCGGTTCTTTGCATTGTACAAGTAGTATAATAATGTGAGATGAATGCAATGGTTATGGTTTACATTCTTTTTAATATCGTTAATCCTTCCTATTTTTGAAAAGCTAGTATCATGGATAATAATGAATTGGATTTGTGATAGTTATGTCCGTAATTTAGGCTATAAGTTCTTTCTAACTAATATTAGTAATTAAATAAGTGCAAGATGTCATCACAGTATTTCTAGGATGATAAAGATGTTGTAGTAACTTAACTTTCCTTACATTACTAATGAATAAAGAAAACCAGTATTTATCACTTTATCTCTGTCACATTGATCTATACTTTTATGATATATGCACACAATTGATATTTTATTGTTATAAAATTTATGCTAAACCAAATAAGATATTATTCAACCAACAAGACATTACTTGGCATAAGTATAGGAAGATTGGGAAAAAATGCTATTTTATCTAAAATTTATTTAAAGATTTTAACATTGACACTGAATTTCTCACAAATATTTCACTTTAAGATTGTCATAGCTAATTTGATTTACTATTTTTTTTACTTGTCTTTTCTGTTATAATTAAAAATATTTCTATACTTTCTTTAGAGAATTTTCTCTACTTTTTACCAATTAGCTTTCAATACATTTGCATAATTATTTTTTTAATTTTATTGCAATTCATTTAGATTAATAAAAAAAAAAGATAAGTTAGAGTCAAATCTGGAATTACCTGATTAAAAATGTCATTAACAATATAATATTTGTAGGATTATAGATTCAGCATTCTAATACAATTTCTCTTTTAAATGATGCTCAAACAGGCAGAAAAATATTGGAAGAATCTTCAGATTTAACCACTAGACCAGTTTTCTTTCAAAGAAAATATGATGGTTAACATGACACTTTGTTTAAAGAAGGTCATGTGATTACGTAAGCTTTAAAGCAGCACTGTAATATAATCAAGACATAATCTTTCATTATAACTGACATATAGTGTTCTCTTAACACAAATTTTAAGTTTCTATATATAAAAAAGACTATCTATAATGCCCTTTTATTTATTACTTAAGTAATTGATATTTGAAACATTTTTAACATAAAAAAAATATTAAAGCATTCTTACTTTAAATTTTTAATAATATAGAGTTTAGCTGAAATTCTAAATATCATTCTGGCTAAAATGAACATAAACAAAAATCCAATATTGACAAATGCTTTTCAAAATTTAAAAAATTAAAATAGTGAGATATAAACTCTAGAATTTTTATTTATATATTTTTTTATTTTAAAGATTTTCTTTCTTTTTATTTTTTTTTAAACTATTTTTTTAACAATATTTTCCAATAATTTTTTAAAACATTTGATCTTTCTCTTTGTATATTACTTTTAATATTATATTTACATAATCGTAAATCACATCAAGGCTTGTTCATACAGACCCTTAGGAACACATCACTATTTTTTTTCTAAAATATAAAAACAGAATTCTGTTATACCTTGCTCTAAAAGCTTTATATATACATTTACAAAAATTGTAAATTTTACATTAATGTTAAAGCATTTTTTTTTTTAAAAAAAAGAAATCCTAAAATATTACTAAATATTTATTTGGGTTGCTTTAATAATTGATGCATTTTTAAACAATATTTTTTTTATTTACTATAAATATTTTTGTTTTTATTTTCCAAAATGTAAGCTTGTGGTTAAGACCTGTAGAGGTCCCTACATTCACATTTTTACATACATATTCTTGAGGTTACAGCCTTAGTAAATATTATTTACTACTATATTGAAAATTTAACAAATTTTTATTAAACATCAAGTACATTAGCAATCACTAAAACAAGTAAATTAAAACTGTAACAGTCTATTTTATTGAAGATAATCTTTGAACGAGAAAATACTTCAAACAGCTTGCCTTGACCACATCAATGTCGCATGGTATAATAATCAGTGTATTCATCTATCATGCACCAAATTCAAAATTAAATTTATAATGATACTTTGCAGGTACTTCAGAATTTCCCCCCAAAAGACTTAGTATTAATTTCAGATAGGCCAAGAAAATAATGAATTACTCATTTGTCATAAGCTAAAGGATAAAACAAAGAGATAAAGTTTTAATTTATCAGAAGTTAACTAGACTGATAATAATTGGGTAGACTTTCTTCATAATTGCTATTAATGATATTACTTAACTTTATTTTATATCTCCCTGCAAATATTATTGATATTTATAATCAATATTTTAATATGAAATAATTTTGAATATTGTGTAATTGTGATATAATCTGTAATCAAATATTATCAATATAATTAAAAAAAGTGATTTGCATATCAGCTATGTACACATTATAGCTACCAGTTTTTTACATTAATATAACAATGACAAAAAAGTCTTAAACAGTAGATATTATAACCAAATAGTTATATGATATCATCAATATAAAGTATTTTTTATGAACTGCAAGCACTCATCCATTTACTATACTGATCAAAGCAAACTAGAATTTATTTGTTTCAATGAAATGACAATAACATAAAATATTATTTATATGTGTAAATAATTTGTATGCATATATATATATATGAATAAAATGCCTATTAATTAAAAAAAACTATTGTAATAACAAAAAAATATATATGTAACAGTAATTAACTATTATATACAGTCTTCCAATATGCAGAAATACTTTCAGTTAATTCCTTAACTTGTTTCAATTGCCATTAAATACCAAAACAAAACAGGAGTAAACATCATCAACTCAAATCCCATGAATCCCAAATTTTAATGTTAGCAGCTTGTCTATTAATTATATTCAATTTATTTCTATTTTTAAAATTGTCTCATTTTTTCTTTTATTATGGTTTCCCTCTTCCTGATGAATCTTAATACTTTCAATATCAAATTTGAATTTATATTTACATGTACTTTCATCATCATTATTTTTACTTTTTACATAATTGTATAAAAATTCATGTTCCTTTAATCTTTTTTCAATACTGCACTTTCATTCACCTATATATGGTAACACACAACCATAAAAATTTTGTTACACATATTACTTTCCTGTTTGACAGGTATGAAATTTTTAAAATTATTTACAAATTGATTAATATTACTTGTAATACAAAATAAAACATTAAACACATTCTTATATATATATATCCTTAAAAAATTTCACTTAAGCATTTGAAATATATGGAATAGATAGATATCCATTTTTTACTATCAATCTTCAACTCTTTTAAACCATTAACTCTCTTTTTAAATAGACATAAAGTATTGGTAATCTATTCCATCTCATAACCAACTTCAAGCAATTTCTTGGCAAATATGTCAATATTTTTTTAATTTATCACACTGGTAATGACATAATTTTCCATTACAAAACAAAAAAAAAAGATCTAAAACTAGCCATTTTACGCATAAATGGTACTTTTCACTTGCAATTTATATATTCTCTTTTTTTGCAAATATAAAGTTACATAAAGAAGGCAATCCTTTGTAAATTAAGATTGACTTTTGTGGTTTATTTATTTATCAAATTTCTAAAGATATTGATATGCTGTTGCAAGAATTTGTAGGATTTGTGGAAAATACTATTGCTTCATCTTTTGACATTGTATATAAAATTAGAAATATAGAGATTAATAAGAATGATGTTATTGCTTCATTAGATGTGATGGAAATGAATGGTTTTAGTGATATAGTGAATTCCATAAAAATAATTGAACATGCATTAAAAAATAAAGATGTTTCTAAATATGTGATAAAATTTATTATTGATTCTTTAAAAATGTTTGATGATAACGTTGTTTCTTTTGGAGGTGAATATTATAAAATGTTTAAAGTTTGACATATGGATCTGTCTGTTGTTGCACAAATTTGCAATTTTGTTTTGTCTACATATGAGAATAATATTTTAAACGTGTTCTTTTAAAAATTTACAAGAGGTAAGTGAATGATGCTTTTGTTTGAGAAAATACAAATACTATAAATTTGCTTGTAGAGGAGATAAATAATTTGAATGGCTTGAAGTGGACTATAAAAAGAATAAAATAAAAGTATTAAGTATTTAGATTTAATTATTACAAAAGATGATAGTATGTTATGTTATAAATTAATAATCAAACCATTGAAAAAAGGGGATATAAAATTGTAAATCAAAAGTACCACTCATGCATAAGATGATAAGTTTTAGATCTTTTTTTTGTTTTTTCATAATGAAAAATGATGTCATTACCAATGTGATAAATTAAAAAAAAATGTTGAGATATCTGCCAAGGAATTGTTTGAAGTTGGTTTTAAGATAGAACAGATTAATAATATTTTATGTCAATTTAAAAAGAGTTTTAATGGTTTAAAGGAGTTGAAGATTGATAGTAAAAAGATGGATATCTTATATATAACCTTAAAAAAATTTCACTTGAGCATTTGAAATAAATGGATAAACAAGTTCTTTTATTTTGTGTTATATATAATGTTAATAAATTAGTGAATAATTTTAAAAATGTTATATCTGTCAAGCAGAAAAGTAATATGGTGTATCCAAATTTTTGTGGAAGTATGTTATCTATATAGATGAATTGAGTGTAATATTGAAAAAAGATTAAAGAAGCATGAAATGTTGTACAAGTGTGGAAGAAGTAATAATAATAATAATTTAATGACTGCTTCAGTTTTTTTGGTTCATAAAAGAATATGTAAGTATAAATTTAAGTTTGATATTAAAAGGGTTAAAATTTTTCACGAAGAGAGAAACCATAATAAAAGAAGAATTAAAAAGACAATTTTAATAAATAAAAATAAATTAAATATAATTAATAGACAAACTACTACCATTAAAATTTGGAATTCATGGAATTTGAGTTGATGATGTTTACTTTCATTTTGTTTTTGAATTTAACAGCAGTTGAGGCAGGTTAAGAAATTAACCAAAGTACTTCTGCTGATTGATAGACTGTATATAATAGTTAATTACCTTTATATTAATTATTTTTTGTTATATATATATGTTACACCAGAATGAGATGGATGTGAATACAGCAGGTTTCACCTTTATTGTTGAAAGGAAGCTGCTTTGATAACAGTTTGAGATTGTTGATTGTTATGTTACTGGGATTGTCTAAATGTTGACTGGTTTTTAATGATATATATCTAATGCCAAAATTGACATAATTTAAACTAAAATTACCGTATGAGGCAGCAGGTTTGTATGTACATATCTTGAAGTGTTGGTAAAAGTATTTTAATTTCTACACTTCTTTAGAAATAAAAAAAATGTATATCTGATTTGTCAGCCAAACTGTAAACAAGAATGTGCACACATTTTTATACTCCTTACAACCAGACTATAGAATTCAATGAGTACAAAATGACTTGTTCATATTATAAAATCCAAGTATATTAATTACTCACAGCATACACAATTATAATATATGTATAATGAGAAATAATATTGAATAAATATGCCAAATTTACCAAGTCTATTATAGATAATATTTGAATTGCCTGCCGTCCACTTGCCAAGTTCAATACTTTTTTACAGCAAGAAAATAGACCACTTCTTATTATATTATACATATTTGAATTAAAAATATATAAAATTAAATTTATTGATATTTTAAATGTAAAAAAGCTTAACAGTTTTAAATCATATTAAGATCTGTCCAGATTTTTTTTTAATAAAATAATAAATGAAAATATTTTCAATAATTACATCCATTAAAATTTATTAAATTATATATATAGGAGGAATATTAAATTTGGACTAAGAAAGAAAAAACTAGGGTTTAATTAAGCCAAGATTTTATTAATAACAATAATTAATTAGTAGACAGGTTTACTATTTTCACTGATTTATACCTTTGACTGACAAAATTAATTAAGTTTTTAAATTTTATTTTTTAAAATATATGTTTGTGTACTTTAAAAATAATAAATGCAGCCGATTTATTATTCAAAATTAATAAACAAAATGAAATTAATACACATTTAAAAGACTAGAATAGTCAATGCGTTGATGGCCTAGTGATTAGCATAGCTGCCTTCTAAGCAAGCTGGCCCAGGTTCGCTTCCGGTTCAGCGCATTTGACATATGAAAAAAAAAGAAGACTAGAATAAAAATATTAAAACACTTATCTTTGGTTTGCTTGAAAATTCTTCAGTAAATATATTAAAAAGAAACAAGTTTCTTATCTGATAAAACTATAAAAATTTTTGTCTTAACATAATGGTTAGTAAGGGTTTGAATCCGCAGTTTTTCCTCATTACTACTTCATATAAATATGTTAGTGAGTTAACTTGTAATGCAATATATGTAAATTTCAATTTAAAACAGGCAAAACTCTCCATACAACAGTGAGCAAGCATAAGAAATGATCATGTGATGTAAATTTCAATTTGTTGCTAATAATCTAGCCAAAGTATTTTGGGTTTTTAAATTTCTTTTCTGGATGGCTTTTAAACTTACTTGATTAAAACAATTATTAGTTTCAACGTTTTTAGTCAGAAATCCTTCCTGAAATAACATAATTTATTCACTAGTTGGAATGAAATTCATGCGTTCTGCTGGCTTAAGACAAGTTCTGATAAAAACTTTTTAAAAATTCTGATGCATTAAGCACAAAATAATCAATTTACAAAGTACTTTTTTTAAAATCTGAAAGTAATTTTAATGTTGCCTAATTTTAAAAATAAATCAATAAAGTAATATTATGGGCTCACTATTAAAATTCCATATTTGTCAATATTTTTTAACAATTTGCATTTACAATGTTTAAGAAACAATCAATTCTATGCTAAAATAGTTTCTATTTAAAAAAAGTAAAAGCATGTTAGGAAGGTTACTAACAAATAAAAAATTTTACATTTTTAATTCAGAAATTCCATTTAAAAAAATGCTTTCCATAAAAAATAATTATTATTTCCCTTGTCTTTTTATTTTTGCAATTAAAATAAAAATATAAAAATTGAAAATGTTACAGTTTTAATCACTTTCATGGAAAATATTCTTCTAATTAAAAAAAAAAGAATTAAAAGGTTTGCAATTCGACGTTTTAAGACAAAATAAATTAAATTTACAAAAAATGATATTAAGATAGTTGGTGGCCGAGTGGTCAGCACAGCTGCCTTACAAGAAGTTGTCCTGGGTTCGCGGGTTTGCTTTCCGGCCGAAGCTTTGACACATGAAAAAAAAAGTTAGTAAACCTTCACACTTTAATAGTCATGCTTCAATCCATTCCACCCTCTATCTTTTCTGCCATCCATAAAATTGAAAATCTGATGATGGAACGCCCTAATCCCTTGTTGATGCCAATATATATATATGCGAGATGATGAGCTGGACTAATTGATGAGTGCCGGTTTAACAAGAAAACATACATTGGAGATGATTTGACTTTTTCACTTGTGTGTGGGTCATGTGTATCCATTGTATGAGATACAATGGATGAGTGAAAGGAGCTTGACAGTCTGGGTTTAAATCCCTATATATTACATCTAGACTTTAGGTATATAAAATATAATTGTATTTAAAATATTAAAATTGATATGAAATACGGAATCAGGGTGTTACAATATATATAACTAACATATTGTATTATTGCACAGCCAGTTACAAGTTTAACAAAAAACATTATAATAATCCAAAAAATAATCACATTTATAAACGGTGTATTTGTCCATATTAATAGGTTTAAATGAATTCATTTAAGAAAGATAAAATGTACTGATACATCCTGTCGAATAAATATTTTAGTTGTCTACATTGAAAAATAAAATAAAAGAGAACATTTTATTAATTGATCATAGTTTACAATTTTAAGGGGAAAAGGAAATAAAACAGACTCAACAAACTGAAAACGTTTCAAATCAAATCACAAAGTTTGTTTATTTATTTAAACTTCACATATATAGAGTGGTTTGTTTTGAAATAAATTCAAAGCTGCAATATTTTTTTTTTAAGTACAGTAATAAACTTTATTAAACAAAGTTCTAAATATGTACAGGAAATATCTACGAATTAGTTTTGATTCACTTTATCCATTACCATAAATTTACTGATCTTGTCCCAAAACACCACGATGCAAGTTTACAAGTCTCTCGTTGTTATAAAGTTAATATAATTTAAAGCTGCAATAAATAATATTTTTTTAAAAATATGTTTTATTTCTATATTTTTTTGATAACTCATCATCATGAATAGTATTCTGTACTATGGATAGATGCAGAGAGTAGTCACATTAGCAAGTCATCCATTTTCTTACTCCATTCTCTTTATTGTCCAGCTCATCAATTCCACATAATTATTCTCACCTCTGGTATCATCCAACAATGTCAATCTTTTCTATCCTTTCTTTTTGCTTTCATTCACCATTTCATTCAAAACATCTTTATTTATTCTTTTCAAAACTTCTTCATTTCTTATTTTATTCATCCAACTGAGTTTTTTTCTATTCATCTCCTGTTCGCATTTTGAAGACTTCCAATCTGTATTAATTATTATTAATATTACTATTATTAATTGACAAACATAACAGAGATTGATTAAAATGGATGGGATAGGTTTGAAGGGGGGTGGCTTTGTGATAAATATATTTATTGATAAACATTTTTTAACAAACATGTATGAGTGCATCTAAAGCAAGATGGAATAATTTGATAGAACATATATTTTTAGAGAGATTGGATTTAAACATATAATGTGGGAGACATCCTACAACAGTGTAATATTTACTGCAATTTTCCTTTGTGAATTCCATTTCACAATTATAATTGTAAAAATAGAATTATGCCAATATCATTATTGGTAAAATAATATGTAACAGCCATATACCCTTGTAGTCCAATCTTAATCAGCAAAATTGGCTAGATTTTCAGTGATACTAGCTCCATAAAATAAGTTGAACAAAACAGACTTATTTAAAACTATAGCTTTTGCATAAAAGAAAATGAAGACCATCGCTTTTAGAAAATATGTTTATTTTATTTGGTTTATGAATTAGAAACACTATTGCCACTTTTTTTCATAATTTTATCTATAAATTGGCACTACAAGAAAAATAATTACAAACAAATTGATGTGAGACAAATAATCAACCAAAAAAAAAGAATGATTAATAAATTGATTTATTCATCTATCAAACCAGTGAAGAAAATATATAGAATTATTTAAAAAAAAACTTAAACCATATCATTCACAACTGAATTTAAGAATAAATAGGTTAACTTACACATTTTTCAACCAAGTTCAGTAGTACAGAATTGATTAATGGATTATAATTGAAATTACTTCATGGATCAAAAGAAAATGAATCTAAAAGATTATCAATTTTTTGTTATGGACAGATAAATCAGGACAAAGACAAGGATATTAAAAAGTTTATTATTTTTAATATATGTATGTTTTTTCTAGCTTCAACTAAGAAATTTAAGATAAATAGTTTGAGTAAATAAGATAGTGCTATTCTTTATATATGTTATGTGATCTTTTTATTTATTTATTAATAATTAATACATTTTCCCATTAGAGTTAATATTAATCTAATTACTATAAAATAGTGGATGTCTGCTTATTCAGAGTAATGATAATTTTTTTATGTATGTACTTCCCAGTTTAGTCCATTAGAAGATTTTTATTTATTTATTTATATGATTCAAACTTTGATCAGGCATATAGATCAACACATTTTTATTTAAATTAATGACAGAGAGTAATGCAAAAAATATTAAAACATCATTACCTCAAAAGATAATCTTCTATCCTTTAGCAATGGTTAGAATACCCATTTGTGATAGATATTATATTATTGTTATGACATAAATTAAATTATTGTTGGATTTTAATTGTTAGTCTATATTTACTTCTCAATTGTCATTTTTACAAGAGATATAAACAAAATAGTGCAATATCATGTGCAATATATAGTGCAATAAATGTGTCTAGTTCAAAGCAGGGAATATCACTGTTGTGGACCAACATTATGATCAATAGTTTTTAGTCTGATAATGAACTTTATCATGCTCATCATCAATTGATGACAATCAGTGGAAAGTAAATCCTGTACATTTGGCATTTCTAATGTGGCTAGTTCAAATTTCCATTACAATTTTTCTCCCAACATATTCATCTGAATAAATCACTGAGCAATCTGTTTAGGCATTAAATATATAGTTTGCCGGTCGGATTTGTATGTTCACGTAACAAGATCTAGCATCTAGGCAAAAGTACCTCGAATCCAATCATGCGCAAGATACACAGGTCAGGAACACTCGTGAACTCTGCCCTATTTGCCTATTTCCCAGATCTATAACATTATAAACAACAATCCCGATGACATCAACTTAATTTACTTCTCACCGCCAGCATCAGTCATCGGAGACACAAAAACCTCTAGGCTAAACTTATATGATAGACTAACTTAATAACTAGCTATATTTTATGAGCAATGAAGGCTCGTCACCTAGAACATTAATTATGTATTTAGCAGAGATCATCTAGTCATATTGAACTTAAGTAATAACTTAATATATTAACTTAACTAAAAGAAAGCAATGGTTCGAGTTGATATATATATATTTAAGATTTATTAATAACAAAATTATGTTGGGTTATTTAACTGACATGAGCCTCGTAAGTAGTAGATATATTTTTGTTTGATTCATATTTAACGATAACATAAGATTAGCGGCTATGCCAATAATATATAGATGTGTGACTAAATGAATTAGCGCTATTAGAATACATTACTGGAATACTATTACACCCCCGGAGACGAAAAGAGCATTTACTTAATTTAAAAAGATAATAATTTTACAAGCAGATATTACATTTGTTTATATTCAATATTATTATTAAATGAGTTATAGATAATTAACGTGTGGGATGGATAATGAATAATTATATAAATGATACTAAATCTATCACATTAATACATATATTAAACTAATGGAAATATGTCTGTTTAAAGAAATCATCTCATTACGGCTGATGGCTATTTCTGGGTGACTAATAAGACACTGAAAGGTGGTGCGTGCATGGCGGCTGATTGGGTTGGTCCAATTATGGATCCTGGAGTGTGCTTCATGAATTTTAAGAATGAAGTTGATCGATTTCCTCTGCAAATTTAGGCAGGGTCGGTATTGAGACAAAGGACGGTCAGCTATGTCATTATCGGGCTGGATTTTCCAGAGTGATCCCCATATAAAGCATGTACATAAGACCAAGGATGTCCACAGGGTGGTTTTACAGCCTGGTTCAAGGACATTGAGAATGACGATGGGGCTTGACTGAGTGAATACCTCCATGTGAGAAAGAAGCACGAACATATATATAAATGAAATGGCCTTTATGCACGTAATGCTTAATAATATAATATAACTCAAAAGGTTAAAGATTATCTAAACATATTTATTGCCCATAAATTATGAAATATTCAGCGTAATGATATGGCTTCATTAAGCAAACATGGATAATAATTGTACTTAAATATAAAATTAAGATCTTAAGATCCCCCTCCCCCTTGCATTATGTTACTTAATATTATTCATTACTTCCCACACATTTAATAAATCTCAATCTTGGTTACTAAATGCCCTTGTGAAAATATATAAATTATTATAAAATAAGTGGGTGGTGGTAATAGCTAAGATGGGTTTTACATATATAATATAATTTAAGAATAAGAGATAGCGCATTATTTAGGAAGGAGAATGTAAAAAAAAACAGATGTCAATCTGTTTTTCTACAGTAAACATAAAAATATAATTAGTTTGTTTATCTAAAATTGCGAGCACCTGGGCAATTCGAATAAGACTTGTTTTGATCAAATTATAAGTTATTTATCCGATAAATGATGGGTGGGGAAAACAAAAATGAATTATATGCTTGCGATTTTAGAATATCATTGGCATTTCTTTTAAAATATAAATACATAAATCTAAATGAAAATTGTTAGTCGCTTGGAAATAAAAAAAAAGAAAAACATTATATAGGAGGCTTAATATAGATTAGTTATATAGAGTTATAAGAATACATATTTTGAGGACATTTAATATAGATGATTAAAATATAAATATTACAGAGAAGGTAGGATTAAAGGATTATAAGCGGTCAAAGTTCTTTTACCTTGCTTATTTGGACAAACGATTTCACTAGGAGTCAGTCCATCAGTATTGTTTCACTAGATCTAGGATAGCATTATTATTTGAGAATTAGCATTTCATTTTCACGGGAAAAATACATAAAGTTCATTACAATAGATGGCATTCTACCAAAAACACCATCAAGCATGTTTGTTTACATAAACGTCAGAGCAAGCATTCACTATCTCTAACTGCTTGCTCTGACGTTTATGTAAATAAACATGCTTGATGGTGTTTTTGGTAGAACACTATCTATTGTCATAAATACAAGCATTAGCAAGTTTTAACTTGTGTTTTTGTTTTTCATAAAGTTCATTAGTACAAGATGCAGAGCTTCGATCATGGGAACAGCATATTAAAATGGAGGGAAAAGGTGAAATTTTCCCTACTCACGACACATTGAGTGAGAATCAAAACTGGCGTGGAATATGTATAGCAACATAGTTATTTAACAGTCTCCTCCCTTGTGGATTCAAATCCAGCAGTATATATACTTTTATTTTGGAAGATGTAACTTAGCAATTACTGCTGGACCTGAGGCGGTTTAAGCACTTAAGTTTCATCTGGAATAGTTTGACTGGATACTCTTATCTAGTAAGATGTTTGAAACAATGCAAGTTTGTTATCAGTTTCTCAAACAATTGTTTTAAAATATATCTTATGATTTTAAAACAAGCTAGCATGGACAATTTCCACTAATGGGTTTATTTTATTATTACCAATTTGTAATCTTTTACTTTTATCTAAGGGATCTTCCGGGTAATTGTTTTTCGAGAGACTTTTTAACAAGATTGCATCATTTCTGGCTACAAAATTATATATGAAAAAATAATAAGTTTCATATATGATACCTTATATATAATATAACTTAATTAATTTATTCACAATCTCCTACACTGAAATATATATATATATTGTTTATGCCCGCATACACATGAGAATATTATTAAAATAAAATATTTTTAAATTAAAATACGTACATGTTTACATGATTTATGTTATAATACTAAGCAAAGGAAATATACATATTATTAGCTATGTGTATACATGCATAAAGGTGGGTTTGAATACAGTTAGATGGTAGGAGATTGGATGTGGGCTGTGAAGCATGCTCTGAGCATCAGATCATCTGCTTCAATAACAATATGATAATAAACACAAATTTTGAGAAAATAAAAATGTTATTACATGAAATATGAATAAGAAAATGGTAAAATATTGGAAAAAGTTAAATGATAAAAAAATAAAAAAATAATACAATAAAAGTAGATAAAAAGAGGCAATATGTTAGAAAAGAATAGAGTTGGATATGGGAAATGGAAGTATATAGAGCCAATGCATGGGTAGGGGATGAGGTTTCTCTATTACATTACTAAATTTGTTAATATCACTGGCAAATAATTATAAGCGCTAAAGCATAAGAGCAAGTTCAAGATTCAGAGAAAAAACTGTATTGTTAGCCAGTGAAACAAAAGATACAGAGCCATGTATGGTAATTGTTGACATGGAACAAGATGAAGAAAGACCTGAAGCAGGCTGATCAAATACTGGCAGTCCAATTAAGTGGATATGACATACATCCAATTAAGTGGATATGACGTACATTAAAAAATGATAAACAATTGAATGAATAGAGAAAGAAAGAATATGGATTCATAACCTCAGAATTATAGTAAACCAATTTTTGTTCAGGATCTTTTCAGACAATATGGATAATGCACCCATTGAGTATCTAAGTAATCTTAAAGATATTTCAGTTTAAATGGAATACCAAGGAAAGAAAAGCTGGTCATACACTATAGTCCAGGGGTCCCCAATCCTATACCCACAGGCACCAGACACCCACAGACCATTTTACATGTGACCGCTGCTATCTGAACATGATAAAAAATTATTTATCTGATACAAATAAATTTAATTTTTAAGATTTTTTTATAAATTATTGTATCATATTGTAATCAAATTGTAGGCCATACTATACTTTTACAGTGTAAAAGGGTCTATCATTAACAATATCCAACTATAAATTTACATGGAAAAAATAAATGGTAGCCACCACCTGGCTGGTATTATAGAATGTGCTCTTAAGAGCAAAAAGGTTGGGGACCACTGCTGTAGTCATTGGTAAGGGGTACATCAAGTCTGGTTTTTAATCAAAATTTCTGAATGTCATTATTATCCAATGTAAATTTCATTTAGGAAGATCAAATATTTTGCTTTTACAAGAGAAGTATTTGGTATGTTTTCTAACTTTACATTTAAGATATTCACTACATATACATTTATTTAATTATTTTTAAAAAATTTAATTAAATATTTCTTTCTAACTAAATTATTCATTCAGATTTTATTTTGAATATGTTTTTAACAAAAAAAATATTCATGAAATTAGAAAACAACTTTACACATAATTTATTTACTTATTTTTATTTTTATAAATTATTTTCAATATTTCTTTTTCAGAAAGGAGTTTATTTATCAGCTTTTATATAAAATTGTTTTTTTTTTTTGGCAGAAATGTAATCAGTTATAGTAAACAGGAGGAGTCTTGTATTAAAATAAATAAATAAATGTTTGTTGTTGTAAGAGATGCTTAGTTGTTTTTTTTTTTTTTGAAGTTATAAAAACAATTTCAATGTATTCTCTAGCAAAATTAATTTTACTGATAAAAACTTGTGTAAGAATTATTTTATTTTATTAAAAATATATTGATTTGTCTACAAGACTAAAGATAATTTTTTGTTAATTATTTATTATTTTTTATTCTCCTTTATGTCAAAAGCTGAAATATTATTTAAAAAAATATTTTTTATTTAAAAGATGTTTTAAATAATGTAAAAATTAAACAAGTAATAAAGTTTAAATCATTAAAATAAAAAGCATTAAGAAGAATTACTGAATTCACAGTATTAGCTTTTCCAGAATATATGTCTGAATTGTTAAAAGAATAATAACATCTAAATTTTTAATCCACTGGATTTTAAAATGTATTATTTATAAATAAAATTTCTGGTTTGTTGTAATAATGCTGCATAACAATTCTATACTTTTGGTTCAATTATTTTTTCAAAGACATTTTTTAATTTTGATAGTCTAAGATTATGTTATTAATAAATAACTCATTTTATCCCATTATTCTTTGACTTTTTCATATATATTATAATGGGTGGAATATATGAATACTTACCCTATTTGCCATACAGGGTGCCACTAGGCTATTTGAACTAGAAAATTTATAATATAAGCAGATACTTCTTGTTAGGATTCCATTTTATTTTATTGACCATTAACCCTTGCCACTATCTCAAGAAGAAGCAGAGATTTATAATCTAAATTCTAAAAATATATTGTAACGATCCGGAGAAAGCGACTTAACGTAAACTGCACTACAGGGCGCCATCTCGGCATTTGAACCTAGAAAAATTTATAAAGTAGGCAGATACGTAAGTCAAAAAAAAAAAAAAAAATTTTTTTAAATATTTTGGTTCCGGTCGTTAGCCCATGTCACTAGCTCAGGGAGTAGCAGAGATTTAATAATATCATATCTTATCTAATTAGATTTCAACATTAAAAAATAAATAAAATAAGCCACTGCCAGTAATTAGCATACAAACATTTATTTATGCACATATATATAAGATTTAAAATTATTTTATTATTAGTTTTACATTTTAACATTTAACATTATTTTTTAACTTTGATTTTTGACTTTAATTTACCTTTAATTACTATTACATTCTAATTTTACATTTTAATTAAGTTCGCACAGATGGGATTATAAAAGCTTGTTATAATAAGTTGCTATAGATTGTTACATGGATTACACGGTTAAAAACATTCCAAAGTAAACATAAGCGATCAAAATATAAAATTATTGATTACTGACAATTGCGGAGGGAAATTTATATGTAACCCAATAGTATTCACCATAAGATACTTGCATTGTCACCAATAACTTAAAAGACATCCGAATAAATACATTTTAGATACTCACCGTAAGGTATCATTATTTATCGAATGTCTATATATTCTGATCAAATATGAAAACGCAAAACATAGTTAACCGATAAACAATCCGTGCAAGCGTCTATAAACAACTTAAATTTAATGCATTTTTATTTAGAATCGAGTCTGAATACTACATAGATTTGCATTGAAATTAAAATATTCTATCCCTATTTAACCTTAGGCTAAAATTTGCAGTCAAACTGTCATCAATCCATCTGATACATCGAGATTCAAGTAATACGAAATACGGCACACCAAAAGAATTAAGAAAAGACATTGACTCTCAATCAGATAGGATATTACATCTATCTAACGAGAAGAACAATCAAAAAAAACTCCATAGAAAGAACTTCCTCTTATAATTCCTTCCATAGGCAAACGGGTGAGTGCGGTATATATAAAACGATTCTGCCAGTAGCAAATCTCCGATTACATCTACTAACTACATCAATATATCCAATCCATTGACCCAATCTAACAACGACATAAATAACCTAAGATTACCCTCCCCTAATATAACTTTACAAATCTATACAGCCATTCACACCCGACTTAAGTTTAACATTTTTATAATTAATTTAACGGAAAACAAAAATCATAATAAAACTTAAAGAACAAAAAATAAATAAATGGAAATGATTTTACAAAATAAATACATTAAACAAAATTATAACTAATTAATAAATAAATCGGTCAGATAGAATAATATTGCAATTATTTAAATCTGGAAAGTTTTAATTTACTGTTCATAAATTTAAAGTTCTTACGGTTATTTAAATAGTTCATCTTCATATATCCTTGCCGTTTGAACGTGAATTCCCACGTCGTCCGAAGATTGGTATCCTGTTGGCCGATTTATTTATCCATCCGGAGATTTTTTAGTGTAGTTGGTCCTCAATGTAGAAACAATGGTTCATTTTTCTTCCTTTCTTAGCAGAACTGAAGGGATTGAAGCTGTGCGTCTTTTTCAATCCCCTCAGCACTAACACCTAGCTGTTACATCGTAATAATCATCAATAACTCCTCACTAATTAATAATTTCCAAATTTTCCTTTTATACGATTCGAAGGATTGACTTAACATTACGTCATCGAGAGATGACCTGTTGAGGTCCGATCCTAGGATTTCTTCGTATTTGCTAACGTTTCATGTTTTCTTATCTGACCGGTGTTTTTACATTTAAATGCCGAGCTGGTTTACTTTAACTAATTAACAATCATTTCCTTTCTGATTAATTAACCTGTTTTCCAAATCAAAAATATATTTAAAGATAAATTTAAAGATATAATTTCATCTCCAAATCTTTTTAAAATTTAGTTTTAAAATACTTTTTCTTTAATAAAGTTTTATTTTAATAATTTTTCATTATCTGTGCGATTTAATTAATATATAAGAGTTTAAGATGATATTTAATTTCAATTTTTAATTCTTAAAGAAAATTTTTAAATGCAAACTTTTTAATTTACTTTCATGTTTAATAAATTTAAAAAAAAACAACAATGTAACGAACATCTAAATTCTTAAAATATATTTTTAATAAAAAAAAAAAAAAAAAAGCCACTGCCAGTAATAATCACAAAAACATTTATTTACGCATATATAACTTTGAGAAATAAATTAATATTGCTTTAGATTTTATTATTAATTTTATTATTAATTTTAAGAGAGGCCACACAGAGTACACAATTAAAAACTTTTCAAAATCTTTACCCTCAGGCTAAAAGTTTATAGCCAAACCATGCTAGCTTCTTGATATACAGATGCAACCAATGCAATATGAAAATGTTAGCATAAAACCATGCTGACAGGAATGAACATCTGCAGCATGATATTATTTAAAGGAAATGATCCTCATCCAGTACAGGAATGTGTGTCTGTCTGGCTAAGGAATCATATATATATAAAACATTAAAAAGAAATGCTTCATATGGAGAGAGAACAGTCCTTGCCATGTTATAGTCCCTATCCATAGAGTGAAAGGAGATCAATGTTGCAGGGAATACTCTGCATCCATTGCAATGTGACGCCTACACATCTGGGCCATGCATTCATTTGTGCATCCTTGCCCTGTATGCTAACAAGCTTCACGTTACATTGATATAAACACCCATATATCCCTCTACCAGCATCAACTCAACTATGAAACAAATAGTCTGCAATTAATCTAAGAATGCTCTGTGTCCATTGCAATGTGATGGCTACACATCTGGGCCATGCACATTACCCTGTATGCTAACAAGCTTCACATTACATTGATATAAACACTTATATATCCCTCTACCAGCATCGACTCAATTACAAAACAAATAGTCTGCAATTAACCCCAATGACCTAACCCCAAACTTAACACCTCTATGCAGCCATCTACACCCAACATTAAATTTAATACATTTTTATACTTTAGTTAATAAATATATATAAAAAAAAATGGAAGTGATTGATTAGCAAACTTATACATAAAAATTATTAATAACAGATTTAGAATTCTTTTGATAGACAGATAAGAGTTTATTTAAAAGTTATATATTTCTTATGGATTAACTTCTTATTGGAGATATATTTAAAAGAAAGTTTAATTGATAAAAGTTTATACTTTCCCTTTGGTCTTGATGACTTCTCTAGATTTTATCCAGTTTATGGAAGTCCTTTCTGATCCTATTGATTGATAATAGTTCTTTGGAGATGTGACTGCTACAAACCATATTTTCTGGAACTGTGGTCAGGAGGCCTCAGCCAGCACAAATGAAGGAAATTAAATCTGGTGTCAGACTCCTACATTATGAAGTCTGCACTATATAGATAGCTATAATACATTAACAGTCAGATTCAGAATAATCCCATTATTTCCTCTTTTATAATTTCTGGCCTCAGTTATCACAAATTCAATGGATCGAATGAACATGACATCATTTGTTCTTAAGGTCCAGTTGTTTTTCTTTCTAGATGGTGCATGGCTTATTGCTTGTATTGGTCATTCTGCTTCATAATCATTAATTTTTTATTTCTTATCTCATCTTACAATCATTTAAGTGCATCAAGGGCTAGTTTGCTTTACATTCAATTATATTTTAATCATTTCCATTCTCTATGATTTAAACATGATTTTTAAATAGAACTTAATCAACATTTTTCTATTTTCTTTTATATTAATTTAATCTACAGATCTTTACTTTTTTTACATTTCTTAATTTTAAATACTTTTTTTAAAGAGTTTTCCATCTGTGCAATAATATATTTGTTAAATAAGTATTTTAATTTTCCATTTTTATGTTTTTTTTAAAATCAATTTTTATTTACAATCTTTTCCTATTTATTTTAATTTTAAAATAA
Organism: Epiperipatus broadwayi; assembly: GCA_028023455.1. NCBI lineage: Eukaryota > Metazoa > Onychophora > Udeonychophora > Euonychophora > Peripatidae > Epiperipatus > Epiperipatus broadwayi. The sequence continues at coordinate 3,233,690 of JAQFVV010000012.1, read as the reverse complement.
TGTAATGGCATATGTATACTGTTATAATATATATGGAATTAGAGATTGTAAAAGACCCAGAAAAAAACCACATGCAAGATGGATGGCTGAAAAAAGAAAGGTGCAGAGGTGATGTTGATAAGTGAAGCTAAAGATTGGAGAAGATGGATTGAACTTGGAGAGACCTTCATTCTGCAGTGGATTGATAATGGTTGATTATATATATATAGTAATGGGAATTAAAACTGCTTAATTACACCTTTTAAGACTTTTTTCAACTTTACAACTCAAACTTGTAATTTTAAAAACTTTCTAATTATTTATTTTAATTTTATAAAATCATATTATTTTGCAAAATATCTTTTTAAAAACCCATTACTCAAGCAGGAGAGTAAATAGGATTAATACTTACATATCAATCCTACCCCCAGTCAGACTATGTTTTAATAAAATATTAAACCGACAATCGTTTCTCCAGACCGAAGTAGCTCTCCAGCTGCCTGAAATGTGAAACATCCCATGGGGAATTTATAACAGGTTTAAAACCCAGGGCACCATCCAATACTGAGATTGGAACCCATGAGATGTCAACAACACATTTCAAGCACTTGACCCATGGCTAGCTCTTCACATGAGACCGGCTGCACATCTGATTGTGAATGGAGAGAGAGAAAGATGAAAAAAATTACATTAATAATTTTAAACAAAATTTATTAAAAAAAAAAAACAAAAAAAAAACAATGATAATCATTATAAACACAAGAATAAGATATAATTAAAATGTAAACACATAAGAAATATTACATACTTAATAAATTTTGCATGCTTATTTTAACGAGTGAGATTTAAAAGTTTTATCCTGATATTAATATTTACCTAGGATTTATAGCGCTGCTTTTGGACTTTTATTTGTCATTTCAACATTGTCTTTGTAGTGATTCTATTAGTCTTTAATTTCCATAGTAGGTATCATAGTTCCTAGATTTCTTTTGTAGTTGGGTTGTAGTTTGTAGTTGGGTGATCACCCCTATTGTCCTCGGATTCGGTTAGTTTCTTGGTCCTTGGCATTGGTATTTTGGTCCCTTGTTCAGGTGGCTTTGTTTACCTAATTTTCATTTAATTTAGTAGGGCGGGTTGAAACTTCAGCAGAAGGCAAATCAGAGTCATATGTTATGGCATTTTGCTAAATAGCACATGGGAGAATAGCGGAGAAAATGACCGAAGACAACGTTCAGTTCTAGCCAATCATTCTTTAATCTGGCTTGAAAAATGAACTTAATTCAAACTTAACAACTCTGGCTGAACTCAAAATTTAACCACTGAATTCAAAACTCTATCTCAACTCTCTCTAAAACAATAGAGAATGTCTGCCTTTTATATTACTCTGACCCCACCCCCCTGCTCTAGCTTCAACACATTTTATCTCCAAAAATTTATAATTTACATTTCTTTATTTCTGTTTTGAATTTTAATTACAGAGATTAGAAATTGTTCAACTAATCAGTCTGGAATTTTAATCCCCAGCCTGATTATTTTTGTACATACTATTTTAATTAATCACAAACCTTTTATTTTTTAAATTAAAAAAAAAACAACACTTTTTTCCTTAAAGAATATTTTTATCAGATAATATTGTATAAAAGAAAGACCAGTTATAATTATTAGTTTCTAACTTATCTCTAAATTTCCCTGTATTTTAATTTCTATATTTTCAAGTATTGATTCTGATATATATTTTTAAATTTTATATATTTTTTAATAAATAAAAACATGTGAACTATGTAACTCGTATATACACACACACCTGTGCAACGCGTGTATATACATACTGTTACAATATATATATATATATTGTAACAGTCAAAACATGTCTATCTCGCTAACACACTGCAGAATTTACACTCGGGACATAGAACTCAACACTAGGAGAGTTACCTCCCAGAAATCCCAAGTTCAAGTCCAAAGTCCAAACTCCACAACACCCTCTACGTGATAACACATTTGATGCTACTAATAGTATAATTTCATGCCGGTACCAGTGATCAGGGAGAAAACAAAAGACTCTAAATCTAAAATAGCCCTAGGTTCATTTAACAATAACTTATAGATGTGCCAGAGATAAACCCACTGTGGTATGTTACTTAAATTGCACCCCAAATAAAAAGAGAAAAGAAATAAATTTACAAATAATATTTTAATAATTTGATAATAAAATAGTTTAGCGATATAAATTGGATAGCTATATACAAAAAAACAACAAGATGGCTGATACCTCGTACTTGGGTTCGTTTAGATAACGTGTCTAAAAATATAGTGACATGGTAGGTATATGCAAGTCACATAAAGTCTAACAAAATTTGAATATTCTAAAATATTGATAATTGGAAACTTAAATGGAGACCGAGAGTCACTCGCAAAGTGATTAACTAGATTATAAGATTGAGCTATACTGAACGGACTTAAAATTTATTTAAATAGAATTCTTTTAACTAATTAATAAGGGGTACAGTGGTGCCAGCGAACATATTCCAAGGAGGGGTGCAGTTTATGAGTATGCAACTTTATAATATTTGAAGAAAAGATCATGGCATTGGATAGGCATTTCACCTTTTATTTGGGACATCTCTAGCCCACTCACAGCTCAAGCCTGGCCCGCACCCAGGAGCTTTGTAACTGTGGGGATGTATGCAAAATAATTCCCAGGTGCCATTATAGCCCTGTACTGGGAACCGCAGAGTAAAATAAGGGGGATGTATTTAAATGATGATGACCTTTGCCAATGGTAAGATTCCAGCACCCAAGCATATTTGCTAGCAACACAGCTTAATTTTAAAAGACTTAGTTATCACAAAGGGCATTTTATTAAGGAACAGAAATAGCTCGCTCTCAACTTTCATATTTTAATGGCCAGCAGACTCTCAAAAAAAAAACTTAAGATAAATAAATATTTATTCTAACAAAGTTATATGCAAGAAATATGTTAAAACATATATAAGAGATGGGGGGGGGAGGCGTGTTTGTGGTTTATAAACTAAGATGGCAACCATGCATTATTTAACTTCCCTATGTAACTCGCATTTGTCTAAAGAAATTAATTATATATTTCATTATAATACATTTAAATAAGATATTTACAAATATAATAGAAAATCAACCCAAGCACAAGTTCAGCATACATTAATAACAAAACACTTGAATAGATACATTTAAAGAAAATACAAAAATTATTAGCTATATAGCATGGAGGTTTCCAAGATCTCAGGTTGATTTTAATTACCTTGTTCTTTCAAATCTGTCCATGGGCATTTACAAATTGGTAACAAAGTGTTTAAGTAAAATTATGAGTTTCCTTGGTTCAGTGTTCCGCAGCAGCAGTTAGTAGATTTCAGGAGCAGCATTTCTTTGGGCTGGTTCAGTTGGCCTTGATGATACGATGACAGAGAATGACGGATGTCCAAGGCACTGGATCCTGAGGGAAAACAGCCATCTGCCCCATCACCCCATCATTCTAAGGTTAAACAATCTTAAAACTGGATTTACTGCCAAAGCAAGCTGGTCAGTCCAATGACACGAATAAACAAGCAATCGGAAAATATGAATGTCAAAATTCAGAAAATAACTTTTTCGCTGTCACAATATCAGGCAGATTAAATAATAACTCTCTAATAATTTAATAACAATCAATCAGCCCTATTTATATGCTCTCTCTGACTACAATCTAACCCTGCGGTGGTAAAATCCATTCTTAAGTTATTGATACATTTGAAAACACGGACTGCATTTTTAATTAAAATCTGCTTGTAAGCCCTGTTTTATCTTATCAAATCTACTAGTAAAACTGGCACCAATATGTTACAATTAGCCACTATTGTTATTTCCCTACCTTCACTGATTTCAAATGACATGTTTTTGAAAAACATTTTATTTTATAATATAACTCTCTTTCTGAATTTAATTTCCAGAATATATTTATCAGTGATATTATTTGATTAAATGCAAATAATTATAGCAAAATAACATCACAAAATAAACAGATCCAAAACAACAAATTTTAAATAAAATATTTTCATAAATTTTAACTATTATCATAGTATGTGCGTAGATGAGAATATGTGACCTACATTACTGTACAAACATATACACATAATATATACTCGACGGTTTGAAAATAAAACCGTTTAAGACAATTTTTAACTATTATAAAACACCAGGTGCCCCATTAGACATATAAATTTAGGCGGAATTTCAGTAAATATACCCAGTACACACACAATATGATGGAATTAGGGTTTTAAATAAGGCATGAGGGTAGGAAACAGGAAGGCAAGGTGAAACTAAGATTGGTAAGGCACATCTTACTGTTTCAATATATAGTTATTATAGACATAATGCTTTTGTTTCATTTTTTAAATCAATGTTTTATGAAACATTATTGATTGTATAAAATTCAATATAGTATGCATAGATGTATTCTTAACGCAACTTTTAATAATGCTTATATCGAATTGTTATTAACTTTCTTGTTTAATGAGCCAATATTTCAAAAATGTTCTATGACTTATCTTACTATTACCTTCTAAAAACATATCTCAAAAGATTTAGCTAAAAATTTATTTATTTAAATAGATATAATTTGTAAATAAAATAAAAAATTAGGAATGACTTTTTTGTTTGATGTTATAAAAATAATTTGATAATTAATTCTGATTAGATTTTTTTTGTATTAACTTTGAATATTAAATTAATCTTTTCTTATCTGTAAATCATTGTGGCCATTATTTATTCTAAGTTTATAATGAATAATCTCCTATTACATTTATCTTTAGTCCTACTTTCATCTGATAACTCCTGCAACATTTCCCGCAGCTCTAAAGCTTTATTTGCAAAAAACAACTACATCATCTGCAAAATGTAAATGACTTAAATAATCTCCATTTACTTTCACTCCTTTAGATTTCCATTTTATTCCATAAAATACCTCTTGCAGCAATGCTGTAAAAAGTTTTGGAGATATGGAATCACCCTGTCTTACATCCTTCTCAATGTTGACTTTCCTAGTATCATTATGTAATCTAATTGTTGCTGTTGCATTTCTATAAATATTATTTAAAATATGATAATGTCCTGGATCTATATATTGATAATCCAATGTTTTAATCACTAAAGATATGTTTATAGAATCAAATGCCTTTTCATAATCTACAAATCCAAAGCATAATGGCAACTCATATTCATTTATCCTTTCTATAACTTCTCTCAATACCTGGATATGATCTACTGTACTAAAACCACTTTTAAATCCAGCTTGTTCTCTTGGTTGGTGGAAATCCAATGTTCTCTGTAGATGAGTCGTAATTATCTTGGTAAATTTTTTTTATATAAAACTGATAAAAGGCTGATAGGTCTGTAATTTTTAATATCTTCTTTATCATCTTTTTAAAATATTAATATTAATACTGCATTCTTCCAATCATCTGGTACATCTTTATCATTTGGACATTTGGTATATAACTTTGCTAAAAAAATCTCTATTTCTTTACCTGCTTTTTTCCCTCCTTACTTGGAGTCTTTCCTTTCTTCATAAATTTAATTGCATGTCTCACTTCTTCATTTAAAATTCTGGGCAATTCAGAAGATATAATAGATATAGGAGGTAATTGTTCTTTATTACTATATAATTTTTGCTAGAAGTCTTCTATCCATTTCATGATGTCATCTCTTTTTTTAGTAATAGTTTTATCTTTTTTCCTTATTGCAGATATAAATTGTTTACCAATACCAAAATGGTGCTTAATACTCTTGAGACTTGTATTCTCTTCTACAGCTTTTCTTGCTAGTTCACAGTTATACTTTCTTATATCATTTTCAATTCTTTTCCGCACCATTTTACAGAATTCATGGTATTCAATTTTGTTTAATGCATCATTTTTGTATATCTTCATATTCCTTCTTTTCTTCATAAATTCTCTAGTCTCAGTAGAAATTATATTGGTCAATTGCTGCTTTTTTCTATCAGCTATTTTTATAGCTGTTTTTGAAAGTGTATCATGTGATATATATGATTATATTTGTTAGTTTACTAATTGGTTTGTATAATCATTGTAAACATCCAATTCAACTTTTTAATTTTTATCTTGCTAAATACTTTTTTAATTTATTCTTGAGTTAGTGGTAGTTAATAATAAAGCTATATTTATATACAGGAAAATATTATAAGTTATAACCCTAGCTGAAAATTAAATAGAAAACATTCAAATCACCCTTCCAAACATATTTTAATAATACCCTCTGTGAATAAATATAATGTCTGAACCTCAAATGGCCAAACTCATATTTCTTTTGAGTTTGGTTATTTGAAGTTCAGACTTTATATTTATTTATAGAAGATATTACTAAATTATTTTAACATTGAGAAGAGTGATTGCATATTATATATATATAATTTAGATAAAAGCAAAATACCTTTCATACATGCACTATGAATAATCAACCCTCCTTATCAATAAATATTTTTAAAATATAGGAAATGATTCATGTTTAGAACATACTTTTAAATAAACCAATATTCACTGACAGTGCTGGAAATGTAAGATGATTCTATTATATAGTCAAATCTTTAAATCAGTTTATTATAAATCCCAGGAAGAGGAGTATGGAACGTATGTATTATTAAATTCATAATCAATGACATAAGATCTCAGAACAGCATCTCACTTTTAACACCTTGATTATAATAATTAAATAAGATTTAATATGTAACCTGTACAAATAAAGATAGCTCAGTATTAACAAAGATACGCTTATAAACACCAGAGCTCCAAGAATAGGTATTCATTCTAGACTTTATCATTTGTTTAGCATTTAGAGTGCTTTTATTTCATAGCTTTGGGGAGAGTGACAATCATAGATAAAGATTTGAATGTTTTCTTTTATGGCATTTATCATAAAAAATAAATAAATAAATAAAAATAATAAAATAAGCATGTTTAGAAATATTTGCTCTTATATATATATATAAATGGTGAACTATGTTTAATTTAAAATTTCTATATATGTGTGTGTGTGCCCAATAATGTTCAAGGCTTTATAAGTCACCATTTAAACCAGTCAACACTGAGACAATACTAATATTAATAATAATCAACATTCTAAAACTGTCACCAAAGCAACCTCCTTTCAACAATAAAGGTGCAATCCCACCTTTATTTATGGCCCAAAATATGTGTATATACACGAAATATTGCAACTTGTTATTGATATTGTGATTGTCTAAGTTTTGATTGTTTTTTAATGATTACGTATAAACCTATTTAGCCTTGAGCGTTATTACATTTATTATTTAAGTATTACTTTGGGTGCAATTTGAAAATTATAATTGCAATTTTGTAATGTTATAATTGACTATTTATTAGTTTGCATTTAGAACAGGTTCTATTTACCTAATTAAATATTTATTTAAACTTCAGGTATCAATAATTTCAATCTCTGTAGTCAACCAATCCTTGTGTATACATAAATGTATTGGACCATAAATAAAGGTGGGATTTCACATTTATTGTAAAAGAAAGTTGCCTTAGCAACAGATTTGAGATTGTTGGTTATTATTAATATTTGGAGTGTCTAAGAGTTGAATGGTCTTTAGTGATTATATATATATGGAAATAGATTGCCTAACATCTTCCATTATTGTTCCGTTCTATAACTGGAGAAAAAGCATGACTGTTGTGACCCTTTTATTGCAAAAAGCAGTCTTCACAAGGCCCATTTCCATTGCTTGCTTGATGACTGGGTACTGCAAGTGGCATACCTGTGCAGACGTCTATTACTGCCACAGGTTAGCTCGCGGAGAAAAGGCATGGTTGTCATGACCCCTTTATCACAAAAAGCTGTCTTCACAAGGCCCATCTCCATTGCTTTCTTGATGACTGGGTACTGCAAGTGGCATACTGTGCAAACATCTATTACTGCCACAGGTTATGCTCATGGAAACCTCCAGGTTTCAGACATGTAACTAGAAGGTATAGAGAAGACCTAGATCGAAGTTGTCCTCCTTTTATACCCCGATCCAGTTTTGAAACTTCTGCGCATATCTTTTGTTCGTTATTTTAACAGCATATAAGATAATAATCTTCTACACTTTCTCTTAAATTTAAGTTACAAAGTTATTATTTTTTTTAGCATAATTCTGCCATCTTTAATTAGTAAAAAGATTTTCTAATTGTAATCTTTTTACTTTTGGAATTTTTACTTTTCTACTTGCAATCTTTTTATTTTTGAAATTCTTTTAATTTATCTGGATCAGTAATCTGCATGTCATTTATTCTTTCCAATTTAACTTTTATTTTTAATTACATAAAAAAAAATACGAATGACAATTTTAACTTTCATTGTATGTTTCTTTTTAAAAATAAATTATACTAATCAGAAAAAAATCTAAAAATGTTTTTCTTTTAACAGATCGCTAAATTTACTTTTTTTCTTAGCTTTTAAATATCTTACCGAATGCCAATATATTTGTACCATATAAACAAATGGTACAATATATATATATATATGCTCCATTAATACATGTATATATCTGAGTCACATCCATTGAAGTTAATATTTAAAATAATTAAAGAAATTTTTTATTTAAGATTTATATTTATAAATCTCATAGATGCTTCTCAAAAATACACATATAATTTATATACATATGACAAAAAGAAGCAGGGTGAATTGTGGGTCAAGTAGTAGAATAGTGAAGATCGATCTTGGGCTAAGATCGACTGCTTCATCATCATTGGTGGAGCTTGCAATTGTTTGTTGGACCACCTCTTGGATTTCCAAGCCATCTATTGATTTTTTTTTGTATTATAATATTAGAAATTAAATATACATGAATTTTAAAGCCGTAAAAAAAGCTTCGCAAAAGTTTCAGCAGAGGATGAAAAATGCAATTTTTAAAAAAAACTAAAGTGTGTCTCTAATGACTCGAAATTAAATAAGGGATAAACTTCTATTATTCAAAGAATAAATTGTAGAAATCAAATTGTTTAAAATGGCAACACTTGTTTGCATTTTTTTTACTAAGAAGAAATAATATAAAAGTATTATTTTTTATTTCACAATTGTTTGGCTTATTTGAAAGATATTTTTATTTAATGAATATAAATGTATTTATTTTTATAAATATATTTTTTAAAGGATTTAAACTTACATCATAATAAAGAAGGGAAAATAATTGTATTAATCTGATTAATGTAAAAAATATGTTTTGTTTTTTCATTTTCTCAAATAAAATCATAGTTTCCTTTTTTATTTTTTCAGTTATGTTTAAAATTATTTTAGCAACAATTAATTAAAACAATTTTATTTCATTAAATTCAAACTAAATTGCATGTATATAAACAATTACATTTTCCAAAGTTAACCTTGATTTGATTGCATTATTTGGAAATTGAAGAGTTAAGCAATACTGTTTAAAAATAAAAAGAAGAAAAATACATTCAATTTATTGAAGGATTTTAACAATGTACTATCCTTCTTATTGGTTCAAAGTTTATTATATGATAAAGTGTGATTTACAAAAAGACTATTGACTTCCTATGCAGTTATACACTACTTGTATAATAAACTATGTTAAGACTGTGTGAACTAGTAATTTTAAAATTAAACTACTGTCAATGACATTTTAAAAAGTGTCATTGAAAATTATTTAGAAATGACTCAATGCAAAGTTATCAATAAAAATTGTATAAAAGAGGAGTATAGAAAAGTTTATTGAAGAATATAGAAAATAATTGCAATTGATTATCCTTATATGTCAAGTAAATAATTATTGGAAACTAAAAAATTATAATTGTTGGTATTATATAAGGCACAAACAAAATATAGTTTAGATACCATATTTCATAAAAGCTATTGATTTTATATATTGTTCAAGTACATATTATAAATGATTTAAATATAAAATAAGTATATTCAAATAAACTAATATATAGATTATAAATTTTTTCTGCAGTACAGGCTTTTTCATACCCACACTTCAATATGTAATATATAGAGGGTTTGAACTCAGACTTTCACATGACCTTCAACTATCCACATTATATCATACTGCTGACACACTTGATCATGCACACTTTGATTGTATATATGTATAGAGATGATAATCTGAAACAACTGACAAGTGCTATTTAGCACAAAATACATATATTGGATATTGTTTATCTACAACATGTGTGTAATCAAGAGTGATAGCAGTATGAGATAGTGTGGATAGTTGAGGGTCATGTAAGAGTCTGACTTCAAACCTCCTATATATTAATATATAGATGATAAATTGCTATTATGAATATTGTTTTCAGAAAATAACATTTCTTCACACTACCATTGTAATCCATGGCAAACTATATTTGACAATAGTCAATAATTATATTTTATTCATAGAAGAATGATTCAAAAATATTATTAATAAACAATTAATACTGTTGTTGATAATCGAATACTATCATTTTGAAATAGTACCCTACATCTGTCTATTTCAAGTTAGTCATTTTTCTTTGTAAGAAAAACAGAAAACAGATATATATCCTTAAATAAGTACATTAAAATTATGATAAAATATATACATACAAAATATAAAATTTTAATATAATGTTATATTGTCATTGATAATTAATATGAGCAATTGTAAACTCTAACATTTACTATTAAATACTTTTGTTATAAAATAAGTAGTGTTTACTATTTTTACAAAAAAGAATAACTTATTTATTATAATTAAAGTTAAACTTTTTTTTTAGTTTTGTAGAGTTGACAAAATAAAAAAGATTGTTATAACAACTTTTTTTAAAAATCATTTTAAAGACTGAAAAGCAAATTATTTTCAAAATGTCTTTTTTTTTTGCTTGCATAAAATAAAAATAAATATGCAAATAAAAAATAAAGAGCTCTACTAATTTGCTCTAACAAGCTTTATTGACAAATGTCAGCTAAACAAAGCATTTAAAAAACTCTATCTTGAAAATCACTCCCTAATCTCAGACCAATGGTTTCATGCTTTGGCACTCCTCAGTGAGATGCTAGGATAATTTTTTTTAAATATGTAAATGGTTTTATTTTAAGAAAGCTAATGGGAAGTTTGTGAGCCAGAAGTATCACATCTGAGGATCTTATGCTCTAGAGTCCTACATTCTATCACTCCTCTAAAACACACATGGCATTCATTTTATAGATTTAGCATTGTAATTAATAGTCTGAGTTAATAAATATTTTTTTAGTTCTTTTAATATTTAAACTTGAATTGTTAACAACTTTTTTTTTTTTTTACTAAAACTGTTTTTATTCAATTAAATTAAAATAATTATTTTATAGTTTTAATTAATTGTAAATTGTAATTCTTAAATGTTTTAAAAACAACTTAAAATTATATTAAAATGTACACACAAAACGACAATTTTAATTAAGCTGCTTTAAAAAATATGCAGTCAAAATTAGAATTTTTTTACTTATTTATTGAAAAGCTAAAAACATTTTGTTGGAAAAAAAATATTTATAAATTAAATAGTTGTGATGCTTACCAAACAATATCGAAAAAAAAATTTTACTAAGAGAAAAAAAAATAAGAGTTAGCTCTCTATTATATTTACATCTTATTTGTAACATGCCATCATTTTACCTCATAAAAATAATTTATTAATACAAAAAATGGTGCATGTATTTTGTTATTTGATACGTGTTTTAAAAACTTCTCCGTGAAGAATATCTAACAAACTTATTGATTAAACTTAAGGCAATTCAGTATATCTTTTCACGTTTCTTATTCGTTTACTTTTTCACATTAAATATACTATAAAAAACACCCTCAAATGTTAATACAATTAATATTAATTCCAGAAATACAAACTAAATAATAGTAATTGATGAAATATATAACCTAAATATATTTTCAATGTTGAACACCCTTGTCAACGACAATAGTTATAATTTAAAAAAAAAACAAACAAACAAACAATTTGATGTTAACACATCCAAGTTATAAAACTTTCAGTATAATTACACTTATTCCAAATGGTTCTTAACTCAATCTAAATGCACACAGCCCAAATGGTTCTTAACTGAACAACAATATATACTTTCTGTACATTTCAAAATTATTATTATTAATAAATCAAGCCTTTTTAATTTTACATTTCCTAGCATTATGTTCACTGAAAATCATTTTTACCTTGCTAGGATTGAAAACATAGCTAAATAAAATCCAACTTACTTTTATTGATCAATACATGTGGTGTTTGAGTATTACATTAATGTATACCCTGGATCCATAATAGTAAACATAAGAGCAATTATATTTCTGATACCTAATCAAATAAACAATTTGAGGACATTCTGGGATCAGTTTTATCTTTACTATTGGTAATTGAATGGTTTGCCAAAGTAGGTGAACAAAAATGTACATTATATTCTTATCAAACAATTTTTTTATACTTTAAGACATAGAAAATATATATGGAAGGTTATCCAAGGTTTATTATCCATAATGCAATTACTATTAAATTCTAATTAATTATTAAAATGATTAATATGTTTAAATAAAGCACATTTATTGAAATCTATCTCTAGTAATTCAGATATATGAATATTATCTTTTTTATCTTATTCAAATTTACACAAATTATGCTTCCTGGCAATCTTGAAATTTGCATATTTACATTCTAAATATTTACAAGATTCAGAATTGATATAGCCACTAACATTAATAGGTTTATTTTGCATTGTAAATAATAGTAAAAGTAGATAAAGGTAGAACTGTTTTTAAAGAAGCCTCTGCATAAAAGAATACCAATAAAAAAGACATATGTTATCAGTTGTAGAAAATGTTATATAGTGAAAATTTTAACATTTTTTAATTATTATTTTAATTGTAACTAAAAATAAGTAGGAATCTATTTACATCCAAATTTGAATGGCTATGAGATGATCATGCGGAAAAAATTTCTGAGCTATTTTGAATTATATAAACAATTCCTAAGTCTTATTCAACCTTAATTTCACTAAATATATAGACCTAATTCATTAAACTATGCTAAAATAAATGTGAATGTGAGAAATAAAATTTTAAAAAGAATCCACATTTGATAATATAAATAACTATTTCTTACAAATAATCAATTAGTACATAAAATAATGATCAAATTACATTACAGTTTTTAAAGAAACAGTTTAGAAATCTTTCCATTATGCTGATTTTACAATATGTACATATCCCAAATAATAAAATCGTTTACATTCAGCTACTTTAATAGTTATCTTCAAACTGTTTAAAGAATAATTGTAAAAATAATAGAAAACTAGAGTTAAACTGGTATGATAATAATATTAACATGACTGAATTTAAACAATTAATACATTGCTTGGAATACTTGACTAAAATACTTATTTATCCTAACATGAATAATCTCTCTCTCTAAAAAAAAAAAAAAAAAACTAAATGAAAAAAAAACATTTTTTTAAAATTTTTTTATCAAAAAATATTCAGTTTTTTAAAACAAAGCTGATTCATATTTATTGCGCTTATAACTATTATTTGCTTTTAATTTACTAAAAAAATATAATTATTAATAATTATAAATAAATGAACTCATTTTTAATATTACGGAATTTGTCACTGGCAGTCAATGTGTAAAATAATTACAAATTTTTGTAAACTGCTTATTTAATTATACATTTATATATATATTTAAAACCAATTAAAAATTTTATAAAATAAAATTCTGAACAAGAAAAAGATCAAAATCCCAAACCTAAAGAAAGTTATTAAAATGATAGAAATTAAATTTCAAATATTATTTTTATTGCAAGTTTTAAAGCCCCTGATTTGCTTAATAAAAGAGATTTAAAAAAATCCATGTAATATTAACAAATATAGTTATAGTTTGACTTACAATAATGCTTTTATATTTTTAGCTATTATTTAGAAAACAAATTGTCTGATAATAAAGATCTAAATAAATGTTATTTAATAAAATATGTATTGATATACAATCATATATTTAATATAATAACCAATCTAAATAAAATTGAAACAAATAACGAATTATCAATAACAACATTGTGGACAAATAATTATTTTTATATTAGATATTTGATTATTGTATTTATAATCATATATTTATTTCTCTTTTTATTATATAAATTCTTTTTTGAGCTGTGGTGGAGGAGCATTATCATTCATCATACCTTGCTGATACTATGAAAAGATAGTGATATATGAAATCATGATAAAAGATTCAATATATTTTTGAAAATTAGGCTAAATTTAATATAAAATATGAGTGCATAAATATATAGTAATCATCTCTTTATATAGTTTTTTTTTATATATGTAAACTCGTTTCTTTATATAGTTTTTTTATATATATAATTCACTATATTACCTTCTGAATTTTTGGAAAATGTTTATTTAAACATTTTGGATTGTATTTTGTTGCCAGAAATATAATTCTCTAAGTAAACCTACTATTATAAAGTGCTGAAAATCTGTAATTGAGTAAAAAGGAATTAACCTCCAATCACATGCTGTTTCATAAATACTGTAAATCTTCATACACTCATTCATCATTATGAGAGTATATTTATATATACATCAACCTGTACTGACCATTCTTACATCAAGTCTTGAATTTATTGCGTGCCTGATATTGTAATTAACATTTAAATTATAAAAATTTAATTGTTATCACAAGGGTAAAAGAGTCTCATTTTTAACTACCTGCAATTACACATATATTAATTATGAATAAATGTAAATCTACTATTATTAAATGCTGAAAATCTGTAATTGTAGAAAAAAAATTAACCTCTGATCATGTGCTATTTTGCAACTATTATAAATCTCTACACACTCACCTGTCACAAAGAGACAAGATCTTAAGTGAATCACTTAATATTGAAGTATATTTGTATATACACCAACTCCTACTGATCTTACTTATATCAGGGCTTGAATCTATGGCATCAGATACACAATAGATTCAATCCCTGATATAAGCATGGAAAGTAAGAGTTGGTGTATATACAAATAAGCTCTATGCTTAAGTAATTTATTTAAGCTTTTAAAAGTGTTACTGATGGGTGAGTGGGCAGAGATTTACAATAGGTATGAAACAATACATGATAGGAGCTTAGTTTTCTTCTCTACAATTCTATGAATAATGTAGGTTTATTTGGAAAGAATTAGAATTCAAATAATATCAAATTGAAAGGGGAACACGCTTTGAAAATTTGAGCCACAACCAATAAAAAAATTAAAACATCACTAAGAATCAAACTTCAATTTAAAATGTTTTTCCCAAGAATTGACAATCTATTAAATATTGGAATTTCTCTAAATAACTGATGGGGAAAAATTGCTAATTTTGAAATATTAATTCAAATATAAAATGAAAATGTTAATATAAATTTCAAATTGTTTATATTTTCTATCACCAATGCTATTACATTTTTGCAAAACACTAATAAATATTTCATATTATTATTAGTGACACTTCAGCTCCAGATATCATGCTAAATTGACTGAGCAAAAGTTACAAAGAAAAAGAATTAAGACTATAAATTAATGAAGCTAATTGAAGAAAAGATGTTTACTCACCACATTTCCCCAAACAATATAGACTTATAAACAATGAGCATTGCCAATTGCTCAACAAGCTCAATAGATAACTTTTAGATAAATGCTGGATTTGGGTTGGTATCTTTAGATCTAGTGTCTGAACCTACCCTGGCACCTCTCTGAGGAATGCCAAAGCATGAAACCATGGTCAGAGATTTGGGGGGGGGTTCCTGACAAAGATATTTTAAATTCTTTCTCTGGCTAAGCATTTATCACAAAGCTTGTTGAGCAATTGGTAATGCTCATTGTTAATATCTTACAAACTTAAGAGAACTGTGTCACATGATCTATGACTCTTATTTTGACTATTTAATATAGACTTATGTATCTTATGAATGCAAGTGATGTTTGTAAATATAGTTTTGTATTTACATTTAAAACAATAAAAATAATCATCTAGATTTGGGGTTCTTATTAATAACTCGATTAGTAATTAAGTATAAAACAAATAAATAATAAAACAGATAATGACAAAGATAACTATTTTATGTGATGTTCTGAACATGTTAGTGTAATCATACTTGTAGAGTCATAAATAAGTTTTTCCAAGCAATAACTCTGTATTACTCAACTTATGGGGAAAAAAACATAAGGCAATTATGCATGTGTCATTTTGATAAATAGCATAGTCATTCTATTAAAGATATATTTAAAATTTGAATTTAAATATGAACATCAAAAGTATTGCATCTTCAATATATACAAAATGTTTTTACTTTACCATTCTGTAATATATGTTAAGTTGTACTGTCAACATTGTTACAATAATATATATGAAAAAACAAGATAATAAAAAAGTGAAATTTTAGGAATAAAAAAATCACACCAGTAAAGGTACCTTCTAAACCTATTAGCACATATAGCAACTTTTTGAAAATTTTATGTATGCAAAAATGCATATTTATATTATGGTTAATATATTCAATTAAAAATTGTTAAGTTCAAATATATACAACAATATTAACCAAATAGTTATTATGATCTTATAAGCTAGCATTGAAGCTTAAACTAAGTAGAATTAATCCCAAAAATATTTTTAATTTGTTTTCTAGTTTCAATAAGAAGAAAATGAAACTCAAAGCTCCAAACATTTTAAATGCAAAGTTTACTTTGGGAAAATTTATTAATGACCAATCATCATAGTTTATAAATTATTACCCTTTACCCTGCATGTCCCCAGTAGATTGCAAGATTTATCATGGTTGTGGATATTAACAGCATAATAAATGTTAATAGCATAATGTTTGGAATGAATTCATAATTGATCACAAAGTAAACTGATTAATAATAATTTAATAATGCATTAATAATAGATATAGAAAATTGTTGCTTATATATTTGCAACTATTACTAAGTATAAAAATTGTAATACAAAACACTATAAATAATATATATAATAATTATCAGAGATATTTTAAACTTAAAGTCTTATGATAACTGTATTAATAAGATTATACCAAGTGTAAAATTTAAAGAATTTGAAAGCATGCTTTTTGCATATAATGTTCTTTTACTATATGAATGAATAAGTTTTTATTAGCTCATTCTCGATGGCAGTTGTTTTCCATGGGCATTGATGATGTTAGATAGGCTATACAGTAGGTCATGATAGTTCTTATAGCACAGTCCACTTCTCTCCTTATAGCTTAATTAAATCAGGCAGTAACTTGTTTTATCAAACTTCAGTACTAGCATTTTGGATCTGACTGCATCACTCAAGATGTTTTGACTGGTGTTGTTATTAATTTTGTAGCCATATCTAGTAGATAATTTTCTTCTAGCTATTGCCATATTTGCTGTTGTGAATTTTAGAATTAAAAAATACTTTCAAATGCCAATGAGACATGTCTACAGTAGAAAACTGTTTTAATCAGCAATTTTACTTCCCTTCATGATCACTGCAACATCACTTTTTGAGTTGAGGCTTTGAATATCTATCTGCTTGGCTCAGAACAGCAGGTCAGAAGAATGTCATAGCTAATTGTTTGAAATTTTGTTTTCTTTTTTAAATTATTGAAAAACTATAAGCATGATATCAACAGAAATATGGAAATTCAATCCATCTTAAATATCTTTTGAATACCATCTTTTCGATTGAAATTAAAAAAAAAATTGATTTTTTTATGAATTTTTTTTAAAGAGGTAGATTTAATTTTTTTCTATTTTAGTTAATTTTCTAGTTTACACAAAGTGATAATGGCAGAAAATTATAAATGGCCTGGTTATAAAGTGAAAATGGGTTAAAAATACGGAGGTCATTCACATTCAAGGCCTACAATGAGATGTCAATGTAATTGCAAATTCATAAGTAGATTTTTTAAATTTTTTTGATAATATAAATTTATTAATATAATTTATTTGTATAGTTTATTAATTTACGTTTATATTGGTGTGTGTGTAATATAAAATTATAAATAATATAATATTAAAATCATTTGTGCTCTTTATTATAGCATATAAATTATTATTCATATGTACAGTAATGTTGTATCTTTGATATTAATAATTTATTATGTTTATTTGGTGTGTTTGTGTTTACTCTTGAATGTAAATTTTATAATCTGATAATCAAATGTACAGAAAGGTTGTATAACAAGTAATGATTTATATATAGAGAGCAGTGCAATGTAAATTTTAAAAACATAATCAAATGTAAAGACAAGTTTCTGTTGATAAAGCATTCACAAAATTTACTGGGCATAGTACCAAGTGAAAATATAAACACTTAAAACCAATAAAAGAGAGATTTCAAATTATGTTTGTGTAGTAGTAGACACAATGGTTATGCATATACCACATGAAACTGTATGCAGACAAAGAATCATTTTGATTCTTGCCTATGCCTTGATAATCATGCTGTGGAGTTAGTAATTTTGCCACATTTTGCATCACATTATTTTCAAATCTATAGCTAGAAAATGAGCTATATGCAAATATATTCTATCTTTGTGGAACAATAAATATAACAAGATAGCATCAATGATGTGCATAAATAATATAAATATCACTGATGTACACAAAAAAATATAAAATGAATTGTGAAACTCATTTTATCAGTGATACAGACAGTAACCTACAATTTCTAGTTTTAGATAGACAAGAAGCCAATTGCTATGATGATGAACGCATATCTATCTTCTGGAAATGATTTGTTTTGTATCTTTTATTAGGATGAATCTTTTTTTATAGACACTTTTGAAATTTGGTAACTCTTGGGGTACAGGATAAAAATAAAAAATTCATATGCCACTTGTTTTGAAGATTGTGAAGCTATGGATTATCTCAGGTAATATGTATTATATATGGTTTGAAAGATACTTTTCTGAGGAATAAAAAAAATTATTACTGAAGATGTAATTTAAACTTAATTAATGATAAATTAGAAATTATGAACAAACAATAAAGTAATAATTATGTCAGATGTTGAAATTTCTTTTTTCCTTATTTTTTAAATGATTATCAGTATTTGTCTTAGACTTATCGTTTTCCTTTATTTTTCTAGTTTCTATTAATGTAAATTTTTATGCGCTAACATCATTAAAACTGAAGTTATTGTAAAAATTGTGTCTCAGATCAGTTTTTTTAAAAATAAATTTAATATTGCACCTGCAAACTCAAACAGCTATAGACTAGAAAGGACTGAACATTATTTTTCTTTCCAGTCTAATTTATTCTGCACATTTTTTCTTTTATACACTTACCAAATATCCAATGATGTTTATCAAAAAACAGATTTATCAGAACCTAATTACAAGATTTAAAATCTGTTTATTTTATAACAACACGTTTATTAATAAACATTTACTTTATTTCTTAAATTGTATTACGATAGAATGACAGCCTGTTAAGCTAAATTGCGCAGACGCTGTGAGAATGTTGTTAATAAATGAATACCTTCGAACAACCACATGATATAGTATTTATATAAGAGTAAAAGGAATCCCTCTTACTCCTACAACTCAAATGTTTATATATGAGCAAATCTAAAGTAGTTGTAACGAAGGCATGACCACATAATAGTCACTTTAAATTACTATATATAATGTCTGTATGAATGGCGCGAATGAAATTTTCTAGAATTTACTGAACGCCACTCCAAACGAAACTAAATCATATACGAATAAGCATTTATTTTATAACGACTTGCGTGCGATTATAATTACGATAGAATGACAGCCTGTTAAGCTAAATTGCGCAGACGCTGTGAGAATGTTGTTAATAAATGAATACCTTCGAACAACCACATGATATAGTATTTATATAAGAGTAAAAGGAATCCCTCTTACTCCTACAATTTAGCTTAACAGGCTGTCATTCTATCGTAATTATAATCGCACGCAAGACATTATAAAATAAATGCTTATTCGTATATGATTTAGTTTCATTTGGAGTGGCGTTCAGTAAATTCTAGAAAATTTCATTCGCGCCATTCATACAGACATTATATATAGTAATTTAAAGTGACTATTATGTGGTCACACCTTCGTTACAACTACTTTAGATTTGCTCATATATAAACATTTGAGTTGTAGGAGTAAGAGGGATTCCTTTTACTCTTATATAAATACTATATCATGTGGTTGTTCGAAGGTATTCATTTATTAACAACATTCTCACAGCGTCTGTGCAATTTAGCTTAACAGGCTGTCATTCTATCGTAATTATAATCGCACGCAAGACGTTATAAAATAAATGCTTATTCGTATATGATTTAGTTTTGTTTGGAGTGGCATTCAGTAAATTCTAGAAAATTTCATTCGCGCCATTTATACAGACATTATATATAGTAATTTAAAGTGACTATTATGTGGTCATGCCTTCGTTACAACTACTTTAGATTTGCTCATATATAAACATTTGAGTTGTAGGAGTAAGAGGGATTCCTTTTACTCTTATATAAATACTATATCATGTGGTTGTTCGAAGGTATTCATTTATTAACAACATTCTCACAGCGTCTGCGCAATTTAGCTTAACAGGCTGTCATTCTCGCAAGACGTTATAAAATAAATGCTTAAATTGTATTATAAAAAATATACTTTTTCTCTTCTGTTCTTTTTTTAAATTTATCATAGCGATAGGAAAAAAACAAAGTCATTCCCGGCATTTAAAAGTTGATTCAAAACTTTATTAAATTTAATAACAAATTTTCAATATCATATTTAGATTTTCCATTCTATTTACTATAAGAAAGTGTAAATTATTAATTCAAATTTCCATCTAATAGGCGCGTTTAAAATAATCACAAAATTCTTGATAATTTTATAGGCTGTGAAATTCAAATTCTTGCATGAATGAAAACTATTTCTCTCTCTTCCTTTACGTAGTTTGAGCTATTACATCTTTATAAAATTTTAATAACATTATATAAAAAATCTATGGACAATTTTTTTTCTTTTAATTGCCTAAACTATGTGATTAAGTGATGCACATGTTATATCTAGTATGAGCATATACACACTGGGCAATTTATTTGTTTATTTTTTTATGATACAGTTTTATAACTGGTAAATAATTTGGGCTGCAATTATTTATATTATTACAATATATTGCAAGTGGATAAAATGTATCCCGTAAATTTGAATATCATTTCAAACAAAATGAAATGTGAGGATAATATATATGACCTTTGCTGTAACTCAATTATTAGTCACAATTTATAACAGAATAAAACAAGAACCAAGAAGGAACAATCCTAATTTAATAATTCCTGTGACTTGTAAAGTCATTTGTAACAGAATGAAAATGATAAACTGAGTCAAGATAATGATCAACCAATGAATGCCAAGCTAATATCTAATTCAACCTCTTTATAAAGTGACATATATGGACACCATTGAACCCACAAATTTGAATAGCATTTATAACAGAATGAAAGTAAATAAAAACAATGTTTCAAATTACCCTAATAATATGAGCTTTGTTTGCAACAGATTACAAATGAAAACAATAATGGACTAAATATCATTATTTTATAAATAGCAATATGTCCCTGTTATACAAACCACTTATAGTAAAATGAATATAATGAGAAAAGATGAAAAAAATATACCTTGATGATATTCATGAATTAAAACACTATTATAACAATACAAACTTATCCTAAACATTAAGCATTATTCATATTTAAACAAAATAATTCATAAATGGATAAAATAATAACTTTAATATGGCCTATGAATTTTAAAACTATTTATATCAAAATGAGTATTCTAAAGATACAAAATAAAGTCTTTAGCATATCTACAAACTTAAAATACCAATCATATTGAAATAAAGTTTAACTCAATACAGTGGTCTCCAACCTTTTTGCATTTAAGAGCACATTCTATAATACTGGCCAGGTGGTGGGCACCATTTATTTTTTCAATGTAAATTTATAGTTGGATATTGTTAATAATACACATAATATACAAAAAAATATTTATTTCAAAAATAAAATTTTAACATTTGATTACAATATAATACAATAATTTATAAGAAATTTTAAAAATTAAATTTATTTATATCAGATAAATAATTTTTTTATCATGTTTGGATAGCGGTGGGCACTAGTAAAATGGTCTGTGGCACCATGGTGCCCACGGGTATAGGGTTGGGGACCCCTGACAATAGTTGATCTCAAATTATAACTAAATAAAATAAAAATAGTGCTAATTCACAATGCTATTTTATTAATATTAATATGTTCTTGTTGAATAAACCAATTGCAATAAAATTTAATATTTCATAATAATACTAAGGATTTCTTATCTATATATTTATGTACATTAATCTAGTCTTAATAAGTATATAAAACTTTCAACCCTAAAATCTTATAAATTCATAGCATTAAATCATAAATAAAATAAAATACCTTTATATTAAACTTTAATATAATATAATGCATAAAATCAACTAATCTAGCAAATCTCCTGACTGTCACCAACTTATAATAATATAAAATAAACTCAACCTTTTAAATAACCTCAAAATCTACAATATTCAATCATAACAATATGAAATAAACAATAGATTTTTATTTGATACTTATTCAAATATGATTAGAAAATCACAACAAATTATTCTTCAATCTAATATAAGTAAACTATGAAATGTAAAATTATAATTATAATACTATACAAAAGATTATTGATATTTTATTATAATAAAATGTTAATATTAAATTTTGTAGATCTGATGAAGACTGCTAGAAAGTCAAAACTGTAAAGAATAAATAAATATATTTTGCTTTAAAGTGTAAGAAGAGTGAAATGTTATTATATAAAAGAAGCAAAAATAAAGAAGGAAAGAGAAAGTAGTGAAGTATAAAATAAGCAAAATTATAAAATAAAACTGCATTCAGGATACAACTTATTCTTTATTGAATGAAAAAAATCTAATTCACATTTTTATTGGATATTATTTTATCTTTAAAGATTTATTTCACCTAAATAAGCTTTTGTTGCATCTATTTTTTTTTTTTTAGTAATTTTTAAATTTTTAAATCCATATAACTTGTAAAAATTATAAAGTTAACATTAGCTACCATAACATCTTCAGTAACTCATGACTACATCGTGTTGAATAAAAATATTAATAAAAAAACTGATATATGCATGTAGTTCATAAACTTTTCTCCCACAATTCATGTTAATTTTGTTTCTAATTTGTTAGGGGATGACTAATTTGTACTGATGTTCTAATTGGAAGGAGAGACATGCTTTCTTAATTTTCAGCAATCATTTAACAGTTCTATTTTTTTTTAAAAAAAATCTTTCAATTTCAAATTTAATTGTAAATTTATAGAAGTATGTCATTTCTTATCATTTAGCAGATAATGGTGCATACAAATATTCCAAATGAATATAATATACTTTATTGACCTTTAAAAATGAATGCATATAGAATGTTCTCACATTATCAAAAAATGAGCAATTTATCTTATAATTATTCATTTATTACTTTTAGCCTTTTTGTTATGATGTACCTTTATTTGGTGATTTTTTCCATTCCATCAAGCTTCTGTTTCATAAAACTGGAAAGTTTTATTACAAATTTTCACAATTACTGGATCGTGATCATGAAAAATAATCGTTAAAAAAAACTGGCTACACAAAAATACTGTATTTAAAAAAATGTTGAATTGTTACAACACATTTAGAAGCTGAAGAATAATTACAAACATATACAAAACAGTATTTATAAAAGATTTTATTTAAAAATAAGAGTAATCTTTAAAAGTAATGGTATGGTCATCATTTACTCTGTTATTGTTCATGATATATATATATATATATATATATATATATATATATATATATATATATATATATATATATATATAAGGATTCAATCCCACTTGAATCTCATGGTGTTTATCAAATCTCATGTGAAAATTGTAAAGCTTCTTACATAGGTATGGGTAATCATCACATCAGTGTTAGGAGAGATGAGCATGCTAATGCAATTAAACAACACTCATCATCGTCAGCATTCTCAATCCATACTATAGATTCAGGTCATAAAATTGATTTATCTAGTACCATGATCATATCCAGATGTGATAATCTCTACTAGTGCAAAATTAGAGAAGTCATTGAGATACTTAAAAGGCCATATTGTATCAATAAGCGAGATGATGCATGCAAACTTCCTTCTATTTGGAAAGATTTTTTAAAAAACATTCTTAAATTTAACATTTTTGCTATGGGTGGAACTTTAACGTTTTTTCAAATCAGTGATTGTAGCGCCTCTACAACTGTCTTTCTACCTTTTATCATTCTGTGGAAGACTTGTGTGACCAAGTTGAGATGTTGATATATCAATATTTAAATTTTTTAACATGGATGAACCCACAAAATATGACTTTTATATATATAGAAATAAGACCTTATTTTAAAATTTTCTAGCAATTAATTATTAATCTGATAAAAAAATCAAAAAAAGTTTAGTATGCATATACTTTTTTTAAAATATAAAAGTAAAATGAATAATTTTAAATAACTTTGCAAAATAGAATCAATATATCTTTCAATTTATATGTAAACCTTGAATGATTTAGAATATACATATATATATATTTGCGGTAATAATAATAAAAAATCTACTCAATAACTTAAATGTAGGATTACAAAATTCGAAACTTTCAAATAAGTTTTATAATTTATGCAATCTATGAAATATTAATAACATGGTAAATTAGAGATCAAAGTTGATTCTTCATCTAAATGAATTCTTCTTGAATTATTCATGATGGTTGTATTATAAGTAAGGTTTATGATAAAATAATACTTTTAGTCTAATAATTAATTTATAAAAAAATATAATAAAAAAATATAAAATAAATTATTATATATATTATTATTATTATTCATGGAAGTTTTTAAAACTAACAATGTATAAAAATATACAATTAATGACATTTTGTCAAAATAACATTTGTTTTTGACTGAGTAAAGGATTTATCATAAGGCTATTGCACAAAAAAGAACACTATAAAAAATAATTAGGAATTATACTTTTACATGCTCCACTTCTATTTAAAGTTCTTAATTATATTTTTTATAACTTTCTATATCTTTGAAATGATCTTGAAATAACATTTTTACCCTGTTTATGATTGCCCAGCATATGACTAAATCAGAACTTTCATTACTCACAACTGCCACATTTCCCTGAATAAAATCTGGATGGCCAGATGTCACAACAAGTTTACCATACCTCATCCCAAGCCTGAAGACGCATTTATTTCCAAGCTGAAGGAATTTCGCCATAAGGACAGAATCATCTCATCCAGATTCTTATTTGACAACACATGGAGCCTGATTAAGCTGGATTAAACAACACCAGTGACCACATCAGAACATCTGGTTGCCTGAGCAACATAGATAACTATTATTTTTGATTTACAATTGTATCATTATTACATATGGTTTTTCAATAAAGTTATTTATAAATAAAGGCAAATGTTACTTTGCCAAAACTGTAGTAATTGTATAATTTATACTTTAATATTTGACATAGTTATTTCTGTAATTTGCAAATAGAAATTTATAAAAAGATAAATTAAGAATTTAAAATAAAAGTAGAAAATGTGAAATTACAATTTTTAACACTAACTACATAACAACACCATTAACCAGTTAAAAACAGTACTTTAATATTCTATATATTTATTTCTTAAAGTTTTCATAAATTATACTTTTTTTATCCATTAAAGCTTCCTATATATATATATATATATATATATATATATATTTAATGGATAATAAATATATATATATATATATATATCAAAGTATTGTTTTTATCATAGCAACTTTCATTTTAGCTCAAAACATTCATTAGCCCATACCAGGGTCCAACATTATGGAAGTATTTGAACCATCCAAACACTTTTTCAAGTGTGCAAGACACCCATAGCATATTTTAGAATTTATTTACTTATACACAATTTTTATATTTTTAAACTTGGAGGTAAAAAGTCAATAAACTCACAATGCTGGCTAATGCGTGTTGGTGAGCAGCCCATCCATGTTCGTATACTATATAAATAATTACATAGTAATAACAGCTGCAACAACAAGAATGTATGGAGTGGACATTAGGAATTTGCCCTGCTCAGTTCCTTTAAGGCCTCCACGAGGAATCAAAGGGTCTCTTTTCAGTTAATTTTTACTAAGATAATTACAACTCATTTACAGAAAACCCTGGATTTCCACCAACCAAGAGAACAAGCTGGATTTAAAAGTGGTTTTAGTACAGTAGATCATATCTAGGTATTGAGAGAAGTTATAAAAAGGACAAATGAATATGAGTTGCCATTATGCTTAGGATTTGTGGATTATGAAAAGGCATTTGATTCTATAAACATTTTTTCAGAGATTAAAGCATTGGATCATAAAGGTGTAGATCCAGGATATTGTCATACTTAAAGAATATTTAAAAAAATGCAACAGCAACAATTAGATTACATAATGATAGGAAAATCAACATTGAAAAAGGTGTAAGACAGGGTGACTCCATCTCTCCAAAACTTTTTACAGCAGTGCTGCAAGAAGTATTTTGTGGATTAAAATGGGAAGCTAAAGGAGTGAAAGTAAATGGAGATTATTTAAGTCATTTAGATTTTGCAGATGATGTAGTTGTTTTTGCAAATAATGTTTTAGAGCTACAGGAAATGTTGCATGAGTTATCAGATGAAAGTAGGAAAAGAGGACTAAAGATAAATGTTAAAAAGACTAAAGTAATGTTTAATAGATTTTCTCAAAATATGAAAATAAAGATTGATTATGATGAGTTAGAAGAAGTTAACAGTTACAAATACCTTGGTCATATTACTAATACAAATGGAAACATAATTGATGAAATTAATCATAGAATTAAACTTGGGTGGAGTGCTTTTGGTAGAAATAACTTGATACTAAAAGGAAATATGCCTATGTGTTTGAAAATAAATGTTTTTAATAAATGTATTTTGCCAGTTTTTACTTATGGATCTGAGACTTGGACACTTAATAGAAGAGCAGTACAGAGACTTCAGACCACTCAAAGAAGTATGGAGAGATGCATGTTGGGAGAAACAAGAAGAGATAGAAAATGCAATGTATGGGTAAGAGAACAAACAGGTGTTACTGATCTCATTGAAAAAGTTAAAAGATGATAATAGATGGACAATTGAAATTTTAAATTGGATTCCAAGAGATTGTAAAAGACTCAGAAAGAGACCACATGTGAGATGGATGGATGAAATAAGAAAGTGTGCAAGTGTGCTGTGGAAAAGAGAATCTAAAGATAGAAAAAGATGAATTGAACTTGTAGAGACCTTCATCCTGCAATGGATTGATAATGGTTGATGATGATGACATAAATTTTAGCTATCCTTAAATTTAGCTTCATATATATATATATATATTCAATGTATTTTATGTCTAATGATATGTTTTATAAGATTAGAGAGGGTTGGATTATTGGTTATGTTATTTCTTCATTGATGTGTGCTGTTTGTATTGATTATTTGGAGTGTAGTGTATTATTAATCTGTTTCCATGTTCTATAAAATTATTTGTTAGAAATATTGATCATTATTTGTTTCTTATTCAGAAAGAGAAATTAGAAGAGTTTTTATGTGGATGGAATGCTTTTGATTCTTGTAATAAGTTTACTATTGAGGAGAGTAGTTTTGATTTTGTAAAATTAAAGTTTTTAGATTTAAGTGTTGAGAAGCTTAATGATGATTTGTTTTGTAGTCATTTTATAAAACCTAAGGATTTGAGAAATATGATTAGGCCTGTTAGTTATCAGTTTTTATGCATAAAAATGTCTTTGTTGAATTTTTTGTTGTAGGAATAGAAGGCTTAATAATTTTAATAATAATGGTGATAGTCAAAGAAGTCAATTTGCTGCTGAATATGTAGAATTGGGTTATAATCATGATTTTATTAAAAAAGTTGTATTTGATAATAATGTTTATAGTTGTGATTTTAATGGTAAGAATTTTGTTGGTAAGAATAATGAGTATATGTCTTTCCAATTTAAGTCTTCAATATATAATTTGGTTTATAAGAATAGTAATTTGTTAGGTGGAATGAAGGTTGTATGGTAGAAAGGTTCTGATTTGAATTCACTACTTAATGGTTCAAAGCAGTCTATTGATAATAGGTCTATTCCTGGTATTGATTATAAGATTCCGTGTAGTTGTGGTAAATTTTATATAGTCCAGAGTAAGTTTAGCCTTAATAAAAAGATTAAGGTTCATATAAGTAGAGTTAAACATAGGTATCTTAACACAGCAATGCTTTGGTTATTTTTTTATGAAAAGAATGAGTTAAAAAGAAGAATAAAGGAGACTTTGATGATAAAACTTCTTGATTCTGAGGCTATCAATATTATGATGACTTTTTTTTTGATATTAAGGGAAGGTGGAGTTTGAAATGAATTATGGGAAGGTTTTTTTGTTTGTATATATATGTTAGTTTCTTTAGTTTGATTTTTACTTGAGAAGGTCTATTTGTGGAAGATGAAACCATGGTTGTGTAAGGATTTTGGTAAAATTTTGGATTTAATCTGGTGATGTATTGTTTTAAGGTTTTGCATATATATATATATATGTGTGTGTGTGTGTGTGTGCGTGTATGTATTTAAGCATGTGGAATTATTTATCATAGAAAAATTAGAGTCAAATGACATAGACTAAAAATATTTTAACATTCTTATAACTATTTTAACTATAACATCTGTAATTTATAAATATACATATTAAAGCCATGATGGATGTGACAACAAAATCGGTTCAGATAGTGCATTGATAATGTGGAAAAGTGACTGAGATGGGTGAGGTCAGTAATGTGGAAGAATGTGAGTAGCCCTAGCTTGACTTGCACTTCACAATGCATACAAGTTTTCTGTATTTTCTCCTAGGCTTATACTTTAATAATAGATTTACATTTAATAAAATAATACATAAATTTCTCAGAGTTATTTAATAATAAGTGTACTCTTAGCCTTATCATATTTTAATAAAAAAATTTCTTTGAAAATATATGGTTTCTTACTATAAAAACTAATCGGGAGCAAGTTAATCTGTGTTTTAAAACTAACGTTAGCAATTTTAAATATAAAGTTGATTAATGATTTATCTCAGGGTTATATAAAATAAGAAAATAAATGCATGGATGTAAAATGTGTTTTTTGCATTTTAAGATATGACAATGTAAAAGGACTTTTATGTATATCATCTTATCCATTATCTCTATATTTCAAATAGCATTAATACAATAATGATCTATTTAATCCAAATAGATGTTATGTGTTAATATCTCAAATAGGATCTTTATATTGCAAATATAGAGAGATGATGATTCCTTAATAACGACAAAAGAGAAGTATTAAAATGTAACAATTACTTTATTTCACAATTTAAAATAAATGATAAAAACTAATAATAACAGAAAATTATATAAAATGTCTAATAAAACGTAATGTTTGTTTCCTAAACCTAATTTAAACTTGAAATATAAAAAGTGTATAATTAGACAGTGTTACAAGAACAGTAACATTAAATAGGAATAGATTATTTATTATTTCAAAAAATAATCCTCAATTCAAATACTGGCAGATAATAATCATTATCATAACAATAAATAATCAATGCTCTATGTTATCATTAATTAGTTTGTTTCATTAACTAATCAATTATTAATCAATCTCAATTAACATTGCGGAAAAACTTTCACTCTTTTTAAAGAAGCAGTATAGTTATTGCTTAGCGTACCTAAATGATATTTATGAAAAAAAGAGCTTAATTTATTTCACCTCAATATCTTTTGCTGGATTTATTTACAAGCATAAACATTAAGAGTTATACTCTACTAACAAAATATATAACTAGATCACTAGAAACCGTGTTACACACTACATAACATGCAAACTATTAATACTAATATATATATGAATGATGCATGAAATATTCCTTACAGATCTACTCATCTAAATAAGGATGATTAACTCCATTTAACTTTGAGGTTGAAACTTAAAAAACAATAAAAGTATAATAATTGCAATGTAGCACAGTTTTATAAACCTCAGTTAAATATTAATATATCTGATTTTTAAATTTTAAACATACACACCATGATAACTATATGATGAGATGATAAAATGTGAAAGAAGACCTTTCGAAGAAAACAAATGTATCTTTTATAACTTTCCATTTTGCATCATTACTTGGGCAGTAATATATGAAAATAACCATAGCAATCATCAAATGTCCTGAGGTCATACTCTGTTATTCAAAAACTTTTATCTGCACTCAACATGTTTAATCATTCTAAAAAAAACTTTCTATAATAATTATTTAAAAATTCTAACAAAAAAAAATGTTTAAAATATGTAAATAAGATAAATTGTTTAATAATATATAGTATTCCACTTCCACTCCTCTTGTCCAATTAACTACTATTATATACCTTTTAAACAATACAAAATCTTCTTTAAAACAAAATTTAAAATGATAAATAATATTTCAATACATATATAGTGTATATACTTAAGCTAGATGTAATATTGGCATCAATAAGTACTTTGAGCATTCCATCATCAGATTTTCAATTATATGGATGGCTGAAAATGTTGAGTTTGGAGAGGATTGAATCCTAACCATTAAAGTTTAAAGATTTGCTATCTTAATTTAAAATATATATATATAAAGAGATAATGATTCGGACCAACTGATGAGTACTGGTTCAGCACAAATTTGTTATTGGAGATCTTGTATCTTTTTCACATGTATGTGGTAATGTGTATCCGTTATATAAGTTGGAGTGGATGAATGGAATTTGAAAGTCTGTGTTCAAATCCTATCTAATATTAAATAAACTAAATCACACAAAAATACACACACACACTCATTTTGTTAATCTATTTCACTATAACTAATTTATTATTGCTACTGTAAAATCCTATTAAAAATATATGTAATTTCTAACCTATGACTAGTTATTTATATAAAATATTCACATAGATATATAGCTTTACTTCTCACTATATGTAAAATATATAATTGTTAATTAGAGAAGATATTAATTAGTATGCCACGCTATATATTATGGTGAAACGAAAGCTACAATCAATACTAGACTGGGTCAACATATTTACACATTTAACAGAGCTCAGAAAAACAGCAACACGTCCTCTGTATTCTTGGAGCATGCTAAACAATCTGGACACAACTTCACACCCACCAATCCCATAATATTGTGTTCAGAATCAAATGATCACAAAAGAAAAATAAAGGAGGCATTTTACATCAATGGAAACATCCATGCCATTAATAGAAAGGACACTTGCTTCAAGATCTCAAAGAAATGGGCTACATAATACTAGCTTATTTGAATATTTGTATTTGCATATTTTATTATACATTTTATGAAGGCTATGAATATGAGGCATGGATCCTCGAAAACGTTAAGCCGATAAACTTTAATACTAATTAATATCTTCTCTAATTAACAATTATATATTTCACATAGATATGTTTATATTTTAGAAAGTAATTAAAATAAATAAATTGTACTTATTAAAAAAAAAATATTGTTATAACAACTTTAAAATAAAATTATTTATACCATATATCTAATACTTCTATTTGTAATGAAGCTTTTACACAAACACATATATATATATTTGAAGGTAAAAATTTCTATCAACCAACGTATTAACTTTTAAAGAAGCTAAACACAAATTTTAGACACATTTATTTGATTGTAGGTCATTTACCTAAAGTTACAATATATATATATAGTAATAATAACAAGTCAGATGTCACATGACTTATATATAGCTTGCACTTACAAATATGTAAAATTAAGAGCATGCTAATAGCTCTAAACAGGCTTTTTTTTATTTTATTTATGATAAATGCTACTACAAGAAAATACATTCAAATCATTTTTATCTTGGATTGTCCCCATCCCCAGACCGGTTTCGACCTACGGGTCTCTTCAATGAGAAGTTGGGACATTAGATTTAAAAAACCAATATAAATTTAATATTTTTAGTGGGATAATATTGTAAGGGTTACTTACAATCCTATTAACATAAATTATCCAAATGTAACATCAAAACATAAACAAGAAAATATATAAATGTAAGTTTATAATTAATAAGCTTATTATTTATAGTTTCGATAGGCATATATATATATATATATATATGAAGGTTTAAAATATCAAGTTAGATTAACAGATATTTAAATAGTTATTAATTAAATTAATAACTTTAAAATGGTTTTAACAAGGCTGTAAACCTTAGCAATGAGCGTCTGAAAAAATCGTCACTAGGGACCTCTGTAGGTCTTTAAAACACATGCTTACGCTATGATTCTCTCCTCAATTAGGGATTCTCTCTTTTCTTCATAGCGTAAGCATGTGTTTTAAAGACCTACAGAGGTCCCTAGTGACAATTTTTTCAGATGCTCATTGCTAAGGTTTACAGCCTTGTTAAAACTATTACTGAAATAATAGTGAGCGTTTAATAAAATTTATAATTATAACTTTAAAATGATTATTTTATTATTTTAACATAAATAATTGTTTATACTAATTGAATTTTATTAACCAATACATAGACTTGGAGATAAACTCAGATCAATAATTATATCTTAGCAACTAAAACAAAAGAAATAGAATTTAGAACCCAATGATAAATTATAATTATTCTAATAATAGGAAAATATAAAATCATGAAAAGCAAATATTATATATGCTACCAGAAGTTGATTCCAGTATAAAAACCAAAACAAATTATTAATAATTTAATCCTATCTGTGCTAATAAAGAACTAACCACTACACTCATTTGTTCTGATGTGATCAAAATATAAACATATCAAAAGAAGATGGATTAATAACTTTACAGTATTTTCTTTGAAATAAAAATTTCATTATAAAAGAACTCTAAGTTCACTCAACAAAAAGAGTAGATAAATCATTTTTAAATTTCATTGCTTATATTTTTAAAGCATAATTATCTATGTATTTTCATTTATTAATAATAGAAATTTAGAAGATTGTTCTAAATAGAAGTTTTAATGAAGAAAATTTTCTTTAAAATATTTATTCAAATTGAAATTAAATATTTTAAGAAGACAGTAATAATTGAAAATGTATAGTGAGTAAACATCACTTATCTTGGGATGAAATGCTCGTGTTTTAACCAAAGAATGTAATTATATTTCCTATGCAATGCATAAAATATATATGTACTTCATCAATATAATTTTCAATGAGAAGTTAATTGGTAGTGAAGAAATCTGGAGAAGATGCTAATTACACCCAATATAAGGAATCCTAAACACGAAACTTTTTTTATTGTCTCTGTGATGATTAATGAATAAAGAACATAGAACTTAATTATTAAGCAACATCTCAGATTATATTTGTATGCTATATACTTTTGACATCTAAATTTTATTTCCTTTGTTCTCAAATATCATTTATGTTAGGAATACTCCATTCAAGAAAATTATTTGGATGAAGAAAAATAGGAGATCATTTTGTTGAAAATTTTTTTAATTTAATAAAATTTAGGTCTTCTATTTTAAAAAAAAGTGACATTGACTGAGGTATGATTAAGACTAACTCAATCCAGAGTTAAGAATTTGTTATTTTCCATATTGAATCTATATATGACAGAACAGAATTTTGTTTATTACTAATTTTAATTAACATAGTAATATTTGTTATAACTCTTTGTGTAAAAGATTAACCTCTTTGCATGAAATTTTTTTATTTCATAATATGATTCTAGATACAAGCATTTATTTATAAAATGAGATTACTGTACAAGGATCTTATAATATGAAATGGTTATCATGTGATGTTTATTGGCTTAATATGAATTATTCTTGATACACATAATGGTGAACTTATACTTAGTTAATTAGTGATATTATGATTTTGAAATTCTAAATTTTCAGTTATTGTTTTATAAATTACTGAAATGTATTCATGTTACAATGTATATTACTATTATGGAATATGGGGGGGGGTAGTAATTAACTTAATGCTATAAATAATAGAAATATATGCAAGCATGTGTTATAATAAAAAAAAATTATTACCTGAAATATTTTCATATTGTTACTTGTTAATAAATATGTTAAAGCTGATTTTTAAATTCAAGGAAGTTTCTTATTTATTTGATTTATTTAGTTATTTTACCAGACAAAATATTTATGAATGCACATACTTACACATATCATATCAAATTAATATATTAGCATATTAAATAAGTTAGCCTCAGACTAATTTATTGAAATAATTTCTACTATGGTGTGTTGATGGTAATGCCTGACAAGTGTTAAATGCAATATCTGTCCTGAGTTCAAATTTTGAGCATAACAGAACCATCATCAGAGGTATAGATTGGATGAATTAATCTAGGTTGCATCAGTATTGAATGGTTTGATTTTAAATTATCTTGTTTAATATGGATTCAATTTTGGATTGCAATTACATTGTTTCATCCATGGCATCTTATACGAAGACCCTTGTCTGACTATAGTTAGATGGACCACCTCAATTCCTAAAAAAGGTCATACCATTACAATATAGATGCAAATTATTTACTAAATGGGAACTCTGTTATATTAATTTGATAAGTTTGTGATTCTTTATCTTCAGCCTACAGAAACAGTTTGATAGGTTGCTATACTTTAACACAGCTTCACTATAGTTTTAACTTAATTAATATAACAAAAGTTTCCATTTATTAAATATATATATATAAACAAAATAAAATGTCGTATGTTGTAAGCAGCACATTAATCTGCTTTACCATGATTTATATTCTAAACTTATTGGAAGTCCAACTTAAAATTTTTGAGATATATATCAAAATTAGAACATTTCAGTAGATGGATCATAGTTAAATTGAATAACATTTAATAATGGATAGTAAATGGGAATATGGCTATTTTTAAAATTAAGCATGACTAATTTCTATGAGGAATTGTTAGAAAACACTTCACTTTGCCATGGCTATTTAAAAGACATCTTATTTGATATATATGTAAAGGCATTGGTGGCCCCTTATGTCTAGCTCATACCGATTCCTTTGTCCATATAAACAGCAGTAATATCAAAATTATTCATAATCTCTTTTAAAAAATTACAAAGTTAAATTCAAAATTGTTTTAGTAATTTTCTCCAAATTGTTCAAATCTGTTAATGATTACAACATTTTTGATTAATATGAAATTGTAATTAATAATTTATAAAGCTACATACTCATTACGCAAGTAATATATATTAAGGATATATATATAACCTTAAGACTATGCACCTAAAATGCTAGAAAAGGGGCCTCTACAAATCTAAAGTCTTTAATCTTGTGTTTAGATTTGTAGAGGTCTCTTTTCTCGCATCTTAGGAGCATAGTCGTAATATTAATGTGAAGATATTTTTTTATATTTCGAAATAAGATTTTACTAGAACATATTACAAAATATTTGGTGTCTATATAAATTCTTCTTATTCATGAAACAATTGAAAATGTTAGTGAGATAATCCAAGTCAGACTCCTAAAAAAATTATTTAAGTGTAGTAGCAAATATTGTTCACCTTTTTTTATGTTAATGTTTACAATTTATCATTTGTTTTCTGACATATAGATTGAAATTGAAATTAAAAAAGTAGATTTTATTTCCAAATATATTTAAATAATTTTGGGGGGAACTGGCTTGGGAATTACTTAGTAACATTTTCAAATTTGATTGATTCATGAATTGTTTAAATTATCAGTGTTACATATTTAAAAGACTGTGAAATAATAAATTTTAGTTTGAAGTGAACCGAAGATATACGGCCTAATGATATCATACCATTTATTAAATATAATTATCTTTTCCATTGAATTGAAACTTCTAAAATGAAATCCAACTATTTTAATTATTATATTTTACTTTTAACTATTTGTATAATAATTATAGAATATATAAGTAAATTAAACAAGTAGATAATTTATTTTAAGCGATCAATCTATTTAACTAAGAAAAATATATCTATATATAACTTATGTATATAGAAGCAAAGGAATATGTTTAATCTAATATTATTTAAGTATATAAAAAAAAACTGTGATCTAAATGTTTAAAGGAATTATAAGTACTTAACAAGTTTACCTATCCCGTAATATATTGTTCATTATCACCTGAATACTGAGAGATCGAGTCTTCCAAATTAATCATTTTTTTCTTTCTTTATTTTTTTCCTAGAGTCTGTAATCTGGAGACTAGTTTCATTTTCACTATTTTCCTCTTCCATTAATGCCGCTTTTGCTCCATTTTCTTGCTGTGGAGTGACCAGGTCTTTCTCTCTGTTAAACATTCTCCTAATACGTATTGGTGATTTCTTTCATTATTTCGGGAGATGAGTTGTTGAAAATATTCAATGAGATATCTTGTTCAGTAGTTTTTGCGAATATGGTCTATTGTTTTTTTCTCTCTTTCTCGTTATGTTTTTATTTCAATTTCTGAGGATTTTTTTTTCATTAGCTTTATGTTTACCTTCATTAATTTTTTTTTTTTTTTTACTAATGATTGTGGTTTTTTCTGGCGTGTTCCAGTCGGTATGCTATTTAATATTGGTAATATTTATATATAAGTGTGCGTGTATATATATATATTTGTATAAAAACTTGCAAAGATTAAAAAGGACATACAGAACACAGAATCGTACTTTATTAAAATTGTATTTATATAGATTACCAAACTTTCACTAATGCAAATACATTATTATATATTTTTTCAACATAAACAAAAATCATGTTTAAAAATACCCAAAAGTCTTTCTTTTTTTGTTTTAATTTACCATCAGCTTGAAATCAACATTGTAATTTATATTCTACATCTGCATCAACTTTAAAACCTAATTCCCTAAATAAATCTTTAATGCCATCAGTTACTTTAAGTCCTTAATCTATCATGATTTATTTTTAGTAAAAGATCTATAATGCATTAATTGATTACAAAAGAAAATAAGTAATATACAACGTAGAGAATTTAAAACGAGCTTTTTAAAATAAGATAATTATGTCAGAATATCAAATTTTGTTAAATAAAAATTATATACATATTATCCATATATATATATGAGAATAAAAAAGGTGACTTGACTCAACTGATAACAGTACTGCTAATTCTCGAGCAATCTTGTTTGAGACAAATTTTAAACATTGCTAACTGGAACTACACTATAAAATATTTTTTTCAATGTAGTTTTTGTTGGCGATAATTAGATTCTGTAATGTCTGAGACTTTAAAATTATTACTATTGTTAGATAAATGTATATATCTGGTTCAAGAGATCTCATTTACATAAATTAAAGCAATGTGCCTGAATGGGATGCCTTTATCATCATCATCATTTTCAACCACTATCAATACAATTCAGGATAATGTTATTTTCAAGTTCAATCCATCTTCTCCAATCTCCAGCCTCTCTTCTCCACATCACCCCCACACACTTCTTATTTTATCAGGTCAATCTCACATGTGGTCTCTTTCTAGGTCTTTGACAATCTCCTGGAACCCAGTTTAAGATTTCAATTGTCCATCAAATCTCTTCTAGCAATATGTCCAGTTCAATTCTAGCTTCTTAATTATTTCAATGATGTTAGTAACATCTATTTATTCTCTTACCCCTGTGTTTCATTTTCAATCTCTTTTTGATACTTGTAACATATCTTTCCATACTTCTTTGAGTGATCCAAAGATTCTGTATTGCCCTTCTGTTATATCTCAGATCCATAAATAAAAACTGCTAAATCACATTTATTAAAAACCTTCCTTGTTAAACAGAGACATATTTCTTTTTAATGTTGAGTTGTTTCTACCAAAAAAAACATAAAAACAAAACAGGTTTAATCCTATGATTAATTTTATACATTACCGTATGCATGAGATAGAAAACTGTTTTAATTAAGTAAATAGCAATAATAGTGAAGTAAACAGTTAATTGAAGTGACATGATTGATAACATAAAATAATAAATAACAAAATAATATGAAAACTTTTTATTAAATATTGTTAAGATAAAATTTTTTAAACATTCTTGAATTGGGTTAATTTTAAAAATAAATTATAATTAAAGAATTAAATTTGTTTTGCAGATTGTTAATAATCAATTCTGCTTTGTTTATTTTGAAAACAAAATGTGAAAAAAAATATTGTATTTAGTTAACTTTCCAAACAAATTATAATTAAAAATGTAAAAATAAAAGTAAATAGTTGTATTTTTATATTGGACTAAATATTTCCATCACCTAATATGCGTATTGAATGTCTTTAGAAAAATTTAACTGATGAAAACATAAAAGTAAATAATGTATTTCTAAGCTATTATTGGTGATTTGGAAGCTAGAAATCAACAAATGCCAATAATATACACTATAAAATGATAGATATTCACAGATTTTGTTACTCAGATAAAATTTATTATATTTATAAGTTTGAAGATATATATGTTTATCATTCAAAAAGACTTGGAGAAACAAAACTTATACCAAGGGACAATTGTAAATGTTTATATATATATATGGTTTTAGTACCCTACCCTCTCGCATGATTTAATATTGTAGAAGAAACTAAAATAAAGAAGTAGTAGTATACCATTTAAATCTACATGTCATTAACTTGTTTCAATTAAAAATAAAATTCACCATTACAACTGAAGAAACATTTATATATACTGAAATCAAATTCACTACTGCTTAAAGCAAATATTGAAATGCGGTTTGTCACGACCTACATACAAGAGAACCAAATTGATCTGTAAAAAAAAAAAAAAAAATATTACATAGAAAGTTACCATTTTTTTCTTTTTAATAATAATTTTATTTCTGTAATTTTATGTAAAATCATATAACTATAGTAAATATTTTATTATTTTATAAAAATAATTTGTTTATTAATTAATATATGTATCTAAATTAAAGTATTCATGTGCAATTAAATATATATGCACAGATTAAAAATTGACAAGAGTGACGTAATGTGACAAATTATGTTATTTAGCTGTGTGTTATGATAGTAACCCCATTGGTTCATTAATGCTAAAGTAACCAACTTATTATTTTTTTTAGGAGAACAGCAATTTTCAATTTAGATTGTAGATACGAGTATAGCGTTGCCAAGGGTTACCAAAATGGCGATCATACTTTTAAGACAAGGACAAATCATGTTGTTAAATTTTAAAAATCACAGTCAAAGTTCAAATTAGATAAAAACATTCATTAAAAAATTTAGTTATAGTTTATGTTTGAGTACCCAAGTAATTACCTTGAAAGTTAAAATTAGATAAAAACATTTATTAAAGAATTTAGGTATAATTTATAGTTTAATATCCAGTCACTACAATTTATATTCAGTTTAAAAATACATGAAAATTTTTTTACTTCCACAAAACATTTAAATGTATATGTATGTATTTGAATGTGTGCATAGATGTAATAAAAATGTTTACTAGAAATTAGTACAAAACCATAGGGATAGCCCATAAGGGTATTGATTTTAATCAAATCAGATAGTAAGCTATCATTTGGTATAAACATAAATAATTGTATGTTTATCCTGATAATAATTTTATTTGAAATAAGTTTTCTATGTAAATTGTATTATAAATATGGTTGATTTTATCATGCAGACAACAACCTGGAAGATAGTATCATCTGAAAGAAACCCAATGCCAGGCCTACCTAATCAAAAGTTTGTGTACAAAGTACAATCGTGTAAAAAAGGAGCCAAATTTGCATCACTTTTCCATCACATGATTTATACTATATGAACAAGTGTTGCCTAAATGCAGTGTTCTTTTTCTGTTGGTTTTTCATTTGAATGTCTCTTCTTAAATCTTATCACTTTAATTATTAAATTTATTATTATGCAGCTGGAAGCCACAGTGGCTGGCTATAAAGGAAATCATCAGATGTTCATCTTCTATGGCAGATTCTAGTTTTTTGATCATAATCAGAATGATTTACCAATAAAAACATAATTAAATATTTAATAGCTAGAGATGATAAAATTCAACGTTATTTTTTGTAAGCTTGGAATTATTTAAATTTATAGTTGAAGATTTTAGTCTCTTAAAATTACAATATGATTAACCTGCTATGATGAATGGACCAGATTTTATTGTGTTTACTAATTTCATAAAACTCGTTAATTAAACTCACCTGTGAAATTCATGATGCAACTTAATAGCTATGTTTTGCTAATTTCTGAAAAAATCGAAATTGTTGGAATATTAGAGATGTACTGACCCTTTGTCTACTTTAATGCAATAAGAAGAAAATGTAATCATCTGGGGTATTCTCAACCTAATTACCTTTTTAATGGATTATTTTAAAAGAATTTATGATAAACAGCATAGTTACTTGTCTTTTAATGAAAACACAATGTCATGAATGGATTAATGTGACTAATAATATTTTTTTATCTCACCTGTGAAATGAAGTCTTTAGAAATGGACAACAAAGAATTTACCATTTACTATAATGTGAAGTTTAAAACTTAATAAATAATGATTACGTTTATTTGAAGGAATTTTACTAACATAAAACCTATTGGAAGGAATAAAATATTCATATCAACTTGGATAAAATTGTTCACAAATTTTCATGCATAATGACAATTATAAGTATGATTTGTTGTTCTTACTTTTTTATATAATAAATTTAAATGTAAGCATTAGAATTAATCAATATTCTCATCAACAATAAGCAGATTAGGTAGTATGTTTTTCTTTTTCAAACTAGTGTGAGATTGGTTGCTCCTTTATTATTAAATTTCTTAAATAATAATATTTCTAAATTATCCTATTGAATATGAGATTCTCTTGTTTTATATATCTTATATTTTATTTGCCATATATCCCATGGTATCACAGTATGTACATGTTAATAGAAATGAAAATTAACATTTTATTGATATTTATTTATATAGTTGAAATGTAGATATGACAATAATACCAAATTTAATAAATAATAATTATTCCATGGCTACAGATCTAGTAAAATGTCTTATTTGAGACCTTAACTTTGCATAAATAGGTCATGTAGATATTGCACTCATTTAGTGAAAGATAAACATTCTCTAAATAAGATTAACAAAATAATGCCATTAGAGCAGTGTGTTTTGAATATAGAAAAAATTGGCAATTTTTAAGATTCAGAAGATTCATTTGCTTAGTGTTAATAAATTTTAAAATAATAAGGATATATTGGAGATCGTACCCATAGGCAATCATCTTCATTGGGTTGTATATTTCTGTCTCCAACATTTCCTATTACACGTCAATGCATCTATCTGCAATCTTTTTTTTAAAATATCACTGGTATATAAAAGAAAATCTCTGTTTGTGAGAATGTTATGGGATTATTCACCTAATTATCTTATATTTTAAATTTATTCTATAGTATGCATTTTGTTTTGTTTAATAAATTATTTGAATATCATTTTAAAATAAGAGTTTGCATTAAATCTATTAATGTGGTCATCTTAGTATCATTTTTAATATAAAATTTTTTATTATACTTTGTTACAGCTCATCAAGAAAATATTATTTATGATAAAATTGAGTTAGAGCTCATTTGCACTACTTTCACAGCTCTGTTTATATACTATAAGGTATGCAGTGGATGCAATCTTAAAATACCCATTTGTATTTTGTCATACTTGAGAAACTGTATCATACAGATATCAAAGAATCTTATAGTATTAAAAGAGTAGGGATAATAATATGTAGGTAAAAATATTATTTTGACATTCATGATGTCATGCTAATCACACATATTTTATTTTATTGGTCTTGAATATAAAATTATTAGCATATACAATGTTTAAATGCTTTATAATCCTGACATTTATTATTGATATTGATGTTCACATGTAGTGATATAGTAATAGATACTATTTATGTGACAGGTATTTTTTACTTATTGATTTTATTACTATTTCTGAGAGATTAAGCTGAACATTAGACAGTCAATGCTTGTTGATAGGTTGTTTTGCCCTTGGATACCATTACAGTATATTACTCAATAGCATGCATATATATA